>VYZV01023883.1:16538-30138 GCA_013401275.1 Pandion haliaetus
TTTTAAATTTCATGTGATCAGAAGAAAGTAGCTGCTGTAGTAAGTTACACTTTTTAATTACAGATTTTGATGTTGAGATATGCAGGATCTGAATCGGGGAGGCTGTATCTGGACTTGCTTAAATGTGGGACTCAAAGCCAGAATTAATATAAATTCTACTTTTAAAAATGCAAGTAAATGACTGGAATGGCTTATATTTCTAGGGCAGAAGTTGAAATAATTAAATTGCAGCAGAGTGCATGATATTGGTGTCTTTGAAGATCACGGTAAGAAAGTACTCCTCAGTAATATGCAGAAGCAATTTTAATAACTTCACAGTCCTGGGTTTGTTTAGATTTGTGGAGCCAATAGGGAAATGTGCATTAGCATTGCAACTTGCCATCTGAGTGTAACAACAAACAACTCCTGCTATTTGAATGCTAACAACTAACAAGTCATTGGTGTAGCCATTTGCCAGTTTAATGGCTTAAGCAGCTTAGGTTTAATTAAACAGCAGCTTCTGTGTATGATACCAGAGAAAATAATGTTCTACTTAAAGCTGAGTTGTTTAGTGTTGTCCCTAACTTGCTGAAGATACCAACAGCTTCTCTGTTTCAGCATTCAGCTGGTTCATTGTCTGCCATTTCATATGCAAAATTTGTTTGCAACAAAGCCCGTTTCGGGGAATGGATGAGCCTTAATCTATTAGTTAAGTGCAAACTCAGCATTGCCTTGGTGGCAGCAGTTGTTCCCTGGGCAGAAAGAGCTGCGTCCGTGGACTGCAGTTCCAGATGTGTTTTATCACAGAAATGTGTAGGCTGGGAGATCCTTCACCCCATTACCAAAGGGCTCCAAGGGTAGAGGAGCCTATTAATAAAGGGGTAAAATTCATGCCTCATGTCAGAAGGTGCACCTAACATGAACACAAAGCAACTGATAATCTGTTGTAGAAGGAGTGGGGTTTTCTGTGGTCTATCTGAAATTGGTTTCATAGAGAGTAAGTGACTGTCAGGAAAAACAGTCACATCCTTTGCATATCATTCCCTAGTACCTGGAAGCTAGAAATAAATTTTTGTTGTGTAGTTGTGCTGGAGGTGATAACCTTGTCATCTTCTGGACTCATTTTACTAGTTCTGGAATGAGAGTTTGGTGGGGAACGACAGAGGACGGTGGCATTGCTACTTGCAGACACAGTTTCTTTTCTTAATAATGCTGCTTTTCAACTGATATCTTTTTGAAAAGTCTTTTTTATATTACAAGGAGTACGTGGCGTGGGATCACTGTATTCTTTGGATGATGTTCCTTTCTTTCTCAAAGAGTATGGTGTAACATGAACTTCTGCACAGCAGATGAAGATTTAACACTTAGACTACTTAAGATTAGACCTGTAACATCACATGTAGACAACTGATTATAAACGGCCTGGATTTCAGAGTTGTTCTTTTTGATTTCTGGTATCTGAAAATGTCAGCCACAGCACTTGTTTCCCTGTTACCTGATCCCTCTGTGTGCCAAGAGCCGTGAACTCCAAATAAGTCAAAATACTTGGCAGGAATTTTTCCATCTTCTTTATTTCTCCTTTTCATTTCCCATACCTTCCTCTTCAGTCCTCACATACTGTGAAAGCCTTTGAATCAGTGTGGCAGTTCATGCAAAATCTGTAATTCCGATGCTATACCCATGTTAACAAAAATAAGGAGGCAACCAGAGGTTTTTTGAGGTTAAGAAGGTAATAAAAATCCAGAATGCACAAGGTTTAGTTCAAGTTGTGCTTATTGGGGCAAGTATTTCACGTCTTGAACTAGAACCTCTTGAGACTGGTAACAGCCTAGCATTGTCTGATTTATTTAATCACATTTACATGAAATCAGATATATTCATCAACAGAGAACATCATGAGCAAATTGAATGAAAGCATTACTCAACAGAATTTCTGGCTTTGATAATAGAAAATATACTGCAAGTTTTAGCTGGCAGAGCTGCTGGTTTTAGCTCAGTAACAGATCATCCACAAAGGAAATGAGGGCCAGAAGGCGACTGCTATCTGTGACTTCTCCTTTCATTCCCTGCTTGATAAATAGGTGTCCAGAGCCCCTGCCACCGAGCCTTAAGGCCATTGTTCATTAGCCCGTAGCAGTGGGAAATGCCTACCCGGAGGCAGGAAGGAGTGACCTGCGCTGCTGTTTGTTTAGGAAGATAAGTGGTGGTCTCCATGTGGGCATGTTTGGAGAAGGAAATGTTTCCGTGTTCTTGCTCACTCCAGACTCGGGCTGGACGCCGAGCTGTCCTGCTGGCGGGGCCCACCCTGTTGCACTCCGATCTTTGCCATATCGTGCACCGATTGAGGCAGGAAAGTCCTTTTAAGGTAGTAGGGATTAAAGCTGTATTTGTGAATATTGCTGGCAAAAAATACGCACACAAAGTGGCACATAGTAAATAATCAGCAGAGTTTTGTTAGTTATTCCAATTTGTAGTCGCTTAAATTTATCAGCAGTCTTTCCTTGGCTATACATATGGATGACTGTCTTAAAGTACGTTGTGACTTTGTGCGGGTAGAAAAAAATCACCTATCATGTCTCATTCCTTTAAGAATTGTAAAGACACAACATTGTTGTTCTAATCATGCAGGTATCTGGAGCTCCCAAATTGTGCATTACTGGTCTTTCGTCGTCTTGGCAAATCAAAGAGATGTTCTTGTTGCCAGTCACAAAAGGAAGATAATACAGAGACTTTCTCAATGTCATGTGCTTCAGAGCTTATGTTATAAAACAGTTTATACTTTTTTTTCCAGAGCTATCTACTTTTAAGGGCTTTGTTTTGTACACTGTTGCAAATACATTTGCTGCATGCATTAGTCATTTACAGTACTTAGATCCCGTACTATTAAATTGTTAACATTTGGAGCCAGCTATAATTATCTTTTATTATTATTATTTTTAATGGGCATAGTGCTTTCTTTCCTCTCTAGCTTTCCTAAATATTGGAGGCATCTTTAAGGTACTGCAGCAGCGGTCTTTGATTTCTGTTTATACTGTTTGTTTTCTTATCTTTCTAAAATACTGTGATCACTAAGATTTTTTTTTTGTCTGCATGAAGTTTTTGTTTCTCTTGAATGTCTAAAATGGGCATCCCAGGCAAAAATATACCTTAAAGGCATGGCCCTGCAGAATCACCATCTTCCACGACTTCTTTGCATTCAGTGTCTCAGAGAGCTGCCGTGGCTGGACACCCATGCTGCATGAAGCAGCTCTGTAAACCTGATGCAAATACCAGTTGATGTAGTTGCTTGTTGTTTCTGATACCTAAAGCAGTATAAGAAATGGTAGTTACCAGTGTTAATCACCGGCTATTCTACTAAACGTTCTTTTCATCCATGTTCCAGCTAGGAACAGGGGGGTTCATTTCACTTTTAAAGTGTGGAAGGCCTATAAACCAGCCTGTAGTTTAACTGTTGGTTCTTCTGATGCCTTATTTGAATTTTCCATGTCTGAAACCATAAAAGCTAGAGGTGCTTGACTTCAGCATTAATTGCACTTTTTTTCTAGTGTTTATTGTTTGGTGGGGAAGCTGGAGGGAAGGAAGGGCGGTCGCATTGATGGTAGTGTTGTTCACATCTGGGGGACTACCCATGGACAGACATTTCTTTGAGCTTCTAATTAGGATAGTGTGGATCTCGGAAATGGTGGAAGGCTTTTAGCTACGCACCGTGTGGCCAGGCAGGCTGCAGTAGTATTAAGTGAGCTCTGTGTTGATGGTCTAGATCAGTGATTTTCTGTGTTCTGCAAATTCCTGCAATTCCACTGGTTATTGCTAAGACATCACAGAAATAACTGTGAAAGGCAGCCAGTCATAAACTGTACATGTGCTATACTAATGTTTCCTCCTTTGATGGAAAACTCCAGGTAGTCTGAAAGTTAGAAAGGTTAGAAATCACTGTTGTAGATCCCCTGCTGTATAAGTTTTAGCTGGGACTTGATCCTTTTAGTCCGGTTGGATAAGTATCCATAGAACAGCAATGACTTTCTTGTCTTTCCCCTCTTCATTGCCTTCATACTCTCATAGTTGTTGTTGTAGTTTTAAATATACAGTATCTTGATGTTAAGTATGTCGGACCAGCTTAACTCATCAGAAAACCATTTCAGTACAGGGCTTGTAACTGATAATGGGTGTACTTTTGCCCTCTTCACTGTAAGACAGTGGCCACTAAATATAGCAGAGCGAGCTATTTTTGATTATGTAACATCTCTGTCTGTACTCTGATTAAATAATCTATTTTCTTGGCAAAGGAGTATGAGTTAATTTTCTATTATTGATCAAAAACATATTTTAGCTGTGATACAGATGGCTTATTTGCCTTGCTGCCTGTTGGATTGATTTTTGTCACCACCTCATTGTCAGTGATGCTGTGGCGCCGTGTTTGTGCAGAGCGGAGCCAGGCAGTTAGCTGGCCGCGGTGAGACATGCCAGGCACATGCCAGTTCTCACCCAGGTCAGTATTTAACAATCAATCTGTGTAATGTATGGTAGATAAGCCTTCCTCTTTCTCATAATACTTTTTGTTACTGTTTTTCAGTGCATCTGTTGTCTGGTATCTGTATCAACTGAACTTTTTTATTTAACATTTCCCCACACCCTTTTTTCTAGTTAATTCCTATTCCCTTGTATCTTCTACCTACGTAGCACTGCTATTGTAGTAAGGTTAGCTGTACCAAATACCCTAAAATAAGCTACACAGCCAGGGTCTGTGGGAGACTTCTGGGAACAAATTTAAGAAAAAAAGTCCCTGGATTAAATTTGTGAGCTTTACAGTGTATTCTCGCATCCTGCCCCTATAGACCCTCCTGTCCCACACCTTTTTTGTGTGTATGACAGCAGGGTGGTCTTATTTCTGATCAAATAAACTTTTGTTGCACGCTTCAGCCTGTGGCTTGGGAAGATGCAGCTACAACAACCTGCAAGTGAAGGCAAGGTGGTGGAGGAAGGAGGCAGAGCTGTGTGCAGCTGGAGGGGCCGGCAAGTCTGGCCCCATCCCCTCTGTGTAACAGTTCAGAAGCAAAAGTTCCCTGATTTACTGATTTACTACTTAATGCCATGGAAGTAGCTAAGCCTAGAGAAAATAGCAGAAGACTCGACAGGCTTTATCTGGAAAGTTTAAAACTTGTTACACATACAGTGCAGGAACTGACGGCACAAACTGTCCACTTAGGGTAAAAGAAGGGGAAATTCCCCTGCTCTGTGGCTGTGCCTGTGTACAAGTTCATGCTCCAGATAAGTACCCAACTGAACTCAAATTGAGGAAAGAGAAGCTGCATCTTTGCAACCAGTGTGTCTTCTTGGGGTGTCCCACCGAGCATAGAGCCTAGTGTGTAGGTCTACACCTAGCCCACATGTCTGGCGTGGCAGCTTACAGATCAGCCCAGCCCACCAGGGCTCGCAGGTGAGACCATAGAGCCAGGCAGAGGATACAACCTGGAGAAACGTGGGTGCTGCAGCAGGAGGGAGAGGGGAGTGAGGTGGAGGTGTGACACTTCATATGGTTATGGGCTTACCTTTACACCCTCCGAGGTCAGGGAACAGCCAGGGAAGGGTGTTTGGCTGTTGAAGATCTAAAACCATGTGGACTTGCTCATGAAGCAAATGCTGGTTAAGAGAGTTAGAACTGCATTAAAAAAATAGGCAAATCCAAAAGGTAGCTCGGCGGCGTCTTACCTCCTTTCTCTGCTACAGCTGTTTGTTACCTTTAGGAAGGATGGTTTTCATCCACTGAAGAGGCTTCTGACATCAGCATATCTTTTGGATATAGTAGAAATGTTGGAGGAATTGTTGTTAGCAACAGAAAACTATTATTTCCAGTTCAAACTCCCCTCCTGTAGAAATACTAAACCTGTTATATTAACTGTTGAAACAGAATAATCAAATAGTTCCATACCACAGACTACAATATCAGTCAAGCCTGAAGCTGTTTTATTTCAGCAGTATTTTAAAGGCTAAACAACTGTTGAAAGGGAAATAGAGAATTTGAAAAGTGTTTCTGCAAATAAAATTGTAAAAGGTTAAATCAGAAAATACTGCACTGTTGTCCTCCAAGGGCTTGCAGTAGTACCTAGTGTTGTTGGGTTTTGCCACGAAGGATTATTTAAAGTAATTTTGCTGTCTTAATATATAACTAGTTTAGATTCTGTGTAGACAGGCAATCTGTCAATCATATTAGTGAGCATCTCTTATAATCCGATAAAACTGGAGGCTTAAGTTAGAAAAGAATTGAGCAGCTTTATGTATTCAGCAAAGATGTAAAAATAAAATATGCCAGATACTCCGCCGGTACAGGTGATTCGAGTGAAGTTATGCTGATTCGCACCAGCACAGCATCTAATTGGTGCCAACCTACCATCCAGCTCCTCGACCAAGTAAAACTCCTGAGGGCAACTGGAGGCTGAGTCTGCTTTTTGGGGTGCCCCACTGGAGTGAGAGCAAATCTAGAGGAGGGAAGGGAAAGAGAGGAAGGCAACCCTTTCATCTGAAGACGAGGAGGTTGTTCTGTGTCTCAGGCATCAGTCTCCATTAAGTAATAATGATCTGGTGCTGCTTGTGCAGATTTAGATAATACCTGCCTTTTCTCCTTCCTCTGGTTTGTTTTCTCTATTCTGTGGTCTCCTGTTCCCTCCTTTGTTTCTCTCTGCCTGGTTTCTTTGCAGCTTTGTCACTCAGGTCAACAAAATTCATGCTATTGATAGCTATAAACTGAAACTGCAAAATGGTGACATGATTGCAATTTGACAGAACTAGTGTTTCCATTCAAAGCAAAGCTGGAACAAATTGGGAAGAGAGAAAACCATATCGGTAATTGGATACATTATTATAAAGATAGCAATCATCCTGGTTTTTAATCTTCAGCATAGCTCATGGGAAAGGTAAAACCTGCTCAAAATGTACAGTAAACACATCTCCCATCATCTTCATGCTATTTTCAGTCCATTTATTGGATAGAAGGACATCAGTTGCCTTTATCAGAGACCATGTAATGCTGTTTACTTTGATAGCCAGAAGGAAATGCTTGCTTGAGTAGCTAGGAGAGAATAGGCATATCACCTACATTAACTTCTAAAGCCAAAAGCATCTAAAGCATTCATTCCCCAAATACATCTCCCACTTGAATGCTGTGTTACTGCAGAGTCAACATTTAGCTTTTCTTCCGCACAATATGCATGTCCTTTACATAGATAAAGGCAAAAGGTAAAAATAAGTTGCATTTTTATCCAGATTCTATCACTAAATAATGCCTTTTTGTTGTCCATCATAAACCACTGACCAGATGCTACAGGTGCATTTGACAATGTAGGGAAGCAGGATATTATCATATTTGGGTGTTTGTTAGTAAATGTGCTAGAAGGGATATGTAAGCAGCCTGGTAAGAAATAGTAAATTGGAAATTATTGGCCTAGTGGACATACTTACCTTGTTTCATGCCAGTAAGTCCTTCAAAAGGCCATGTATACTCTGTAGTACCAGTTACCAAAGTCAGACTGGGTAGAGGGGACAGATAATTTGGAGAACTTGAGCTTTTCAGCTCAGATTGGAACAGGTATGGATTTCTCTTCTTTAGTCTGTTATATTTACCCTAATACATGTTCAGGCCACTGGAAAGTTACCATTCTCCACAAGGTAGAAACTGATGGTCTGTTATCGCTGTGGTGGTAAACAGTAATTTTCCCTTGATATATGCCTGTGGAGTGACATCTGTACATAAAATTGCTTACTGTACTGTTTTATTTTCAAACTGACTTAAATCTGTTTCGCTGAATATAGACTGAGGTAAGTTGAAGAAAAGCATTTTTTAGGTCCTTACAGTGATGGACGAAGCTACAGAATTAAGTTAGTGGGGAAACTAATAGATACCTAGATTTTCCAAGTTACTGAGCTCCCCAGCTCTTTCTGCAGTTAAGGAGAAGAGATGCTGAGTGCCTCTTGAAAGAAACTCCTAAAGATGAATCTGGAATATGTATGTTGCTATAGTGAAAATCATGAAGTGTGTCCAACTTTTGAGGTTATTTTTGTTTTAAAGAAAACAAACGTACAGAAATACGTGATTTTAGCTTTAATGTAGAATGAGGGAAGATTGTTCATTTTGGAGTTGTGACTACTGAAAACCTAAAGTAATTTTTCAGGTGTGATACGGTGATTCTAAAAAAACCAAACAACCAAGATAAACAGCAAAAAAAACCCCATGACCGTGTCAAGATATATGTACTGATTTTACACATTGTGACTCCAGTGACATTACTGAGTAAGTTAAAATATTTGTGTGTATTTTTAGAGGTTGTTTAATCAAAGCACAGACAATTCTTCCTGCTGATTCTTCACAGTTTAAAGTATTGCCATTCTGATAAAAAAAGAATGACACCTAAGATGCCTGCAATTAGGGTTTCTAATTTGGGATAAATTACCTATTTTAACTCCATCAGTAAAAATAAGTAAATTGTTCCAGGTGCTGTATTTCCAAAATGCCAAACTATTATTATTTATTTGGCAAAACAGTTATAAACCAGCTTATATGAGTTGTAGAGCAGCAGAGTTAATCAGTAAGACTTGGTCTTTAAGGAAGTTCTTGTTTTATACTGTTATACATTTTTTTCAAGTAAAATAAAAAATGGCAAGTTCTGTTCTTGTGCCGTGGGAGCGGAGTGTCCGTGCACATGTAGCCAGCAGCAGCACTGCATGACCACAGCCTTTAGCCTGGCTTCCTAAGGAAATGAAGCTTCCATGAGCTTGTGGTCTGTTTTACAGCCAGCCTGCTTGGTGATCAGTTTGCAGTTCATCTGTTCCCCTCCTAAATTAACTTGGAAGCTGATGATTGACTTCAACAGTAATTAACAGCATTAGAAATCACCGGCACGGGGAGCTCTGGTGAATCTTGTAGGAACTGGGAGTGGATGGGACAGACAGACAAATAATCCGTTTGAGTGGTGGGCTGCAGGTCTGAGAGAGCAGCGGTTGCCTCTGCACGTGCTGGTTGGTCAGCCACGAATGTGTTGCTGGAAAGCATCCATAATCTGTATTTCCATTTGTGGGCTGGGAGGTGAAGAGATGACATTTAGGGGATAAGGGAGTGACTTAGAAATGTTGCAGGAGGAAGTAGCAGTGGGGGGCAGCTACAAAGCACAGATGGGACAGCTGATATTAATACAATAGATACTGTCTAAACAACTTTATAGGAACAATCGATAGGAAACAGTGCTTTATTTGTATTTGGGCTTATGGGAGAATGTGTTATTTTATCCACTGACTCACCTCCATGTAGAGCATCACAGGAAACGGTGTGCAAGCTTTCAGGTAAAACCCTGGTCCTACCAAATCAGGCTTTGTAATAGTGCTGACTTGTTGCTTTATAGTGACGATTTTGCTCACTGTGGGAATCCTGTAGACTCCGAATCATGAAAATGGGTAAGAATATGCCTGACTCCACCACTTCAGAGGTTGTTGCTTGTTTTCTTCAATCAGGCCAGTGCAAAGCACCTTTTTGGAACAAGCCGGTATTGACCACGTCTATTAAATTTTGCACAAATGATAGCTTCTTTGTTTAATTGTGTAACAAATTAACTGACATCTAACGATCTGTGAGTAGGCTGCAGAAATGGTCAAGTCCTGGCAACAGGCATAAACACCCAGACAGCAGGGCATGGACCCAGAGCTTTAAAAGTTCCCACCCGCTCTGCATGGACATGTTCTGAAAGTCAGTGAAGTTCGTGGCAGGTGAGAAAGTGTTAGGGTTTACCGGTTTGGGAGTAAATTGAACTAAGCTACCATTAGTGAAACAATCATTTCCCAAAATGACTTGGAAAGGATGCTTTAGATTAGGGTTTCACAGTGTGGACCACAAACCCACTAGTGGAATAAGTGAACAGAGGGGGGGTCCTCTGCATTGTCTGGTATGAGATGCACGTTCCTTCTGCTTATGTTGGGATCAAACAGAAATGAGGGGATGGAAAACCTAGGAAACAGAGAGAAACTTGCTTTATGTATGAGGAGAGCTTTCTATTAGAAAAATCTCTAAAGCTTATGTTTGGATCCTTGGGAAACAATGATTTCATCATCAAATCTAACTACAGAGTCTACCCAAAAGAACCAAAATGTGAGTACAATTACAGGGAACATAAGGTTTTTAATAATGATGCTGCCTTAATGTGATTCATAAGACTGCTGATTTCCCACGTCTTATCAGCGGACTGTAACACTGTTTTGTATATTTGTTATCTCCATTATGCGTTGTAGTATGAGTAGATAAATAGAAATACCATGGAGGCAACAGGAAGCAAAACAAAAATAATCAAACATGTTTATCACTAGAGCATTAAAATGGCTGCTGTGGCAGACACCAGATGAATTATGCAATACATAACTTAATTCTCTGGGCCACAGATGTTTCATTTTTCCTGCAAGAAGATGATTGAACCTTGAATGACAGTTTCAGGCAGTCTTTGATTGCTCTGTGGGTCACATGCTTGATATGACCTGCATTTGAGTTGCTTTCTACATGCTGTTGCTTTATAAAACATGTAAAATTGACATCGTGTTGGCTGCTCAAGGCCAAGTCAGGAGTAATTCCATGCTTTCGATATGCTTTGTGTCCAAGTGAGGGAGAGGGAAGGGTGTCTGTGTTTAAATTCTGGTATGTTATTGAATCAGCTGAAGTCAGGAGAGGGGAATTGCAGCAAGCTCTTTCAATTTCTAACAGGAGGCACTAGGAAATAGAGAGTTTGCCACATCTGTGTCATCTTGCATTGTTAGAAAATCCTCAGAGCCGTAGTATTGGATCGGGCAGTGACTCCTGCTACCCAGGGCATAGCACAGTGCAGACTGGCAATGGCCACGAAGGCAGCTGGAAATACTTGTTTGTCTAAATTGGCTCCTCTGAGCGTGAATATTCGGCATAACCTGAACCTGGAGGTTGTGTTCCTCACCCTGAGGACTTGATTCTGCAAGTCTGGTGGGTTTGTACTGATACTGGTGCAGTATCTCAATCTCAGAACATGAATGCAGCTGGGATTTGGGCATAAATACATAAAAAATTAAACATTAGAAAGTTCTTTCTGCTTTTCTCCACAGTCTCTAAAGGCAAGTCAAAATGATTGTACCAGAACTGAATTGTGGGGACTCCTCTCTTTGCCTGCCAGTGCTAGAACCTGCAGGAACATGAGTCGACAGCTCGTGAGGGTGCAGTCTTCTCACCAGCTCCCTCAGAAGTGAGTGGAATCCAATTTTTAGGTCCATCTAAACAAGGTCATTTGTTTCCGCAGATTTCAGGTGCAGAAATTATCTTGTGTTTCAACAGCCTTCTTTGAACTCCTCAGTGGCCCAAAGGATTGTCTACTAGTGGTCCGAGGTGGGAGGAAGCCCAGAATGATCCAAATCTGGACACTCCTAATTACTGATTTTAATACTACTCATAGGGCTTTGCAGGGTAAAGCAAAAATACATTGTGAAAGAGGACATGTTTGATCATGAGACCGGGAGAAAAAGGATTTATCACGGTTTTTTTCATTTCTGTAATGGGCAGCATGATGGCCGGACACAGAGTTCAGAAGAGACCTGTTCTCGTGGAGAGAAAAACACGATAGTTGAGTAAGAGGTGTTTAAGTGGAGGATGGAGCAGTACGGGGAGCTAAGATTCATACTGGCTGCGGTGCAGTATATGTAAATACGTGCCATGTAAGAAAGTAGTATTGTGATCAAATAAAAAAAGATCTACCATCTATTTATGGATTGGGCTACTTTTTAATACAACCAGTACGCCTTTTATTTATGCCAGCTGCTTACATTAAGTGTTCTTTGGTTTGCAAAGTGTGCCAAGGGCAAGTGTGTGTAACACTGTGGGAATTACAGCTCTGGGGTTCTATGAGTTGGTATATTCTGTTATACATAATTCTTTTTTTTTTCTCTTTATATTTTATTAAGCGTATCAATTAGTGTCACTCATATCAATTTCTCTCTGTAGAAATGATTAAGAAAACACTGCTGATCTTTAGAAACTCTGCTCCCTAGTGTATCACTGGAATAAAGCTAATTTCTGTTGTGTTTAAAACTTTGTAATTGCAAACATGATTTTCTTATCCTTGAAATCCTGACTTAATCCGTGAAAGAGAAAACAAAGTGCTGGGCAGGTTTTCTTAGAAAACAGTTTTTCTATGGAATGAAAGAGGTTTTATACTATAGGGTCTTTTCCTTCTAACGATAGAGATGATTCTTGTCTTGTGTTGTCCAGGTATTGCTCAATATCTTGGGCTTTATAAGCAGTTTCTTTAACCTTTATCAATATTTGATGATCACTTGACATCTTTCAAGTGCCTAGGACATCATTTATTTGAAGATCATACCTGCAGCTGGTGCGACAGCTTGATCCCAGTACTTACGATACTAACCTGGTGTGCTTAATGAGAAATCTTTGTGTGAGATTTAGTTTATTTTTTTAGCTTGAATCTGTATTCAGTGCACTGCATGGATACAAGGCTAGCAATGAGAGGAAACAAGAATTAATTCTAATAAAACCAAAAAAATGAATCGCCCTTTTTGCTGGGGGAGGAACTTGATTTAGTGTAGGATAACTGCAAAGGGGGGTCTGGACAATGTACAGTGGACATTTAACCATTCCTCAGATTAATCCAGATGACGTATTGTGTAATCGCTGGAGCACCTGAAACCAGCATTTCTTTGATCTCTCAATTTAAAGCCTTCAGTGTTTCACTGCTTAGCAGAGAGGGGATTTTTTTCTTCAATTGAGTTCCTAGGAAAGGAAACACCCAATTCATTACTAAAGTTCGTGGATTTATGAATCCCTGAACAGAGAAATTCTTTTACAAGAGGTCTGGATTTATATGACATTGGAAGAAAGATTATCTGATCTGAAGATCCGTAGAGGGTTGCTGTGAAAGAAAATATTAACCTATAGCTCTTGCAATTTGAAAAGTAGATTTGAGAACTTAGTAGTAAAAAGTGTGTGAGTTCTTGGCCTTTGATGTGCTATACTGGTTATGCTGAAATAACATTTTTTTCTTTCTTTGTACAACCCTTGTGTCTATGACTTTCGGGAGGGTTTATTAGCAATTAAGGTGGATTTATCTAATATGGGTGTTTGTTGGATTAGAATCATTATGAATTCTAAAAATGCCTAAACTATGTGTATAGCAATATTCATAAGATGCAAGAAAAATAGAATGGGTGGATTTTTTTATATTACCTTCTATCGGAATCTTTCTAGCAGCTTAAAGGAAAATGTTTTGTTCTTCATAAGTAGGTCCTAGAAATTAAGCAAGCCAAGTACCATGTGCACCTTGGCATGGTCTCAGTGGTGCAGGGATTAGATGAGGGCATCTACCAGCAGAGCTTAGAAACAGTCTTGAATTTGGGTAGGAAATTTGTCATCCTTCTTTTTTGCTTAAAATAAAAATAGAATTGAATATTCAAATGCTGGAATGCTCTTGTGCCCTGAGTGAATGCTGTGATCATTGGGCTGCAGGCAATTTTGACGTTGTTTAGTGATCCGAAATTACTCCCTAGACCCAGGAACCTTCCCTGATAAAAATTTTATTGAAACTTGAAAAAATTCAATGCACTGCTTTTTTTGCTT
>VYZV01023883.1:30149-150715 GCA_013401275.1 Pandion haliaetus
CCTTTTTTTTTTTTTAATCCTCTGGCCCTTCTCCTTCTTTTCTTCCTCTCCCAAATGTCCCAAATAACTCTTCCCATTCTGTCTTGTGCTAGCAAATTACTAGATTATACTGCTTCTAATTTTACGAGGCTAAAATGTTTACCTAATTCAGTCAAAATTTGCTCTATGACGATCATAGATATATGTTACAAGTAGGATTTTTCTCTTTTTCTTAATTAAACATAAATGCACATTAGTTGATAATGTATGCTTTTAGTTTGAAGTTGCTTGTGTAATGTTTTAGTAATTAGAACGTTTTAACAAGCCCCAGTGGCTCCATATACTATTTGCTCTGACCGGTAAACTTATACATGTTTTTAAAGAAAACAAATGTGTGGGAAAAAATGTTGTTTGTTTTTTGCCAAACCAAACTACTAATCTGCCCTGCTAGTGAAGTTTCTTGGCCATGCCACTGACTGCAATTTCAAAAGTGTCATCTGTATTTTTCAGTTCTTCCACGTATAAAGAATCCAACAGCAGTTTCCTTCAAGGTTCAGTAAGTTTGAATGTTTAGGGGGCTGTAGCCACAAGATTTGGCAAACCATTCGCTTGTCATGTTAATAAAAAAGGAATTGTTTCTGCCTCTTTAAGCTAGTATCTAAATGAAGGAGTTGGATCAACTGGATTTTAATCATAAAGTCCAGATTCTTCTTGCTTGCAAGTGAATAGCTTCATGGTGTTTAGGAGTTTCATCTGATTTAATTTTATTTAGAAAAAGAACTGAGCTTCTTCCATGTTACCAATTCTTCAATTTGCTTGCTAGTTATGCTGTTCTAACCTAATTGGTTATCTTGATCTTAAAAAGAAAATTGAGCCTGTCTGCGGTTTTTATTTCCCATAAGCAATTGAATTGAAAAGTNAATCAATGGCATGTTAGCTTTGAGGGCTCTTTCATGACTGGTAAAAGCTTATACCTTGTAAAATCTATAACTTTTAATGTGTTCTGTTTTTCACTTCAAACACAGTAACAAGAGAAGAAATAATAGAATATTTCATGGTCATGCTGTTTCAACAGTTCAGATTCTTTGTACTTGGTGATGCTTATTGTGTAGCTCCAAATGCTTGGTCTTAAAATTTTGTTTCCTAAATTCCTTAGCCTGAAAGTGTTGAAACTTAGAACAAGCTATCTGTAATACAGACTGAAAAACTGTCTTGCTTACATGATTACTTTTCCTCTAACAGAGAGATTATAAGGAATTAGATCAGATAAATGATTATACTGTCTGTGGAATGAGAAAACACAGGGTAGATAATACTTGTTCCTGAAAACAGCTTTTACCCACTCTTTCTCTGATGATCTGTTTTAATGTTAAGAAACTATCAACCTTGACGAACCCTGAATAATGTTGGGTTGCAGCGTAGAATCTGCTGTAAAACACCGTAAATATCAGTGTATTCTAGAAAAAGGTGTTCTTGTTACTAATTACCCTCATTCTCTGTGTCCATCTGAAGGCAGAACTTGGGGGTTTTCTCCTTGCCGTCAGCTCTTGGGGCGATGGGGGAATCCAGGCACTTACAAGAGGCCACGTTGCGTGTTGCTTCAGGAATGAAGAAAGTTAAAAGTAAAATCATCAGATGTGTGCCTCTTATAATTGAGTTTAGTTCACATGGAATGACTTTGGTCAGAAATTTAGGGTCAGTGTAGCCACGGATTTGCTAAATAGGGCCGTTGTTTCCTTCAAGGGTCCCACCGGATTTTCAGTGAAAACCTGCAGGACAAGATGCTGGCAGCCTTGAGCTCGATGGTATTTTGCCTGTCAAATAGTTCGTTGAAATAAAGAGAAATACTGAAATAGGAAGGGCTGAAAATGAGCAAATGTGGCGGATGGTGAATACATCAAAAATTACCTGTGTGGGACTAATTCAGTGAGCCAAAGTGGAGTTTCCTCGTACCTTGCAGGTTTGAATTTGACACGGTGCTTTGTAAACAATAAATCAATGCAAGTTGTTTCTGTGAGTGCATAAAAGGTGTGAGAACTGTAATTTATTTTATAATAAATACTTCTGCTGAGCAAACAGTGAATGTAGCTATTAAGAGACTTTCTCAAATAAGTGATTTTAGACTGCTGAGTGCCAGCTACTGATGTGGTAGTTGAGCTTTTAAAATGAAAAGACTGAATTCCTTTTGAAGATTCTTCTGAATGCTGTTGACACTTGTGCTAGGAAAGAATATAGAGTAATTTAATTCATTACTTTACTTAAAGATAACATTTATGGTTGTAGCATTAACCTCCATTGGTGTGCAGACTGCTACGCTGGAGATGTTTTGCTTGAATTTTTTTGGAGATGTTGCATCCTTTTATTAGCTGTGTGGAGATGGATTGTGTGCGGAAAAGCTACGTAGAAAAAAATGTATGAGGGAAAAGGGAGTTCAGGATCAGTCAGCTGGTGTGTCTGGATGCAAGGACAAAGGGACAATTTTGCCCTTGGCTACAGTTTGACACTTCTACTGGATTTAGTCAGAATTATCTGTGTACGCTGAAGGGCAGAAATGTCATTTTTATGGCGTTCTATATCCTCGGTCGCTTTTTTTTGTAATTGGCTTCGTATACCAGTGCTGTAATAGAGCTCTTAAATCCTGACCCCAGCTGAAATGGCATACAAATACCAGTATTAATACTTCTGTCCATTTTAAATACAGGATTGTCCTGAGTCTTTCCACCTCGTCGTTCAGGCACTGTCCTGTGTTCCAGCCTGTTTTACTGGCAGCCATGCACCTTCCTGCCAGCCTGGAGTGCTCCTCTGCTTTACTGCTCTTGGTCTCATCTGCCCTTGGTGCTTTGGCCTCAGACATCCCTCTGTCCCTTCTCTCGCTCTGCTGTCTTCATCTGTTTCCCTACCCTTGACTCCCTTCCCTTGCTTCTGCGACCTTTAACGGTGGCTGATGGGTCCAGACCCCCTCACGCTTCTGCCCCTTCCCTCTCGTCTCTTCTGCATCAGAGTCATCTTTTCTCTAAAAAAAAAGTTCCCTTGGCCGAACTGAAAAACAACCTTTCTGCTTCCAGAGCAGGGCACTCCTCCTCTCCCGGTCCGAGGGATTTGCGCTTCCGAGTCCTTTGGTCTTCTCAGGTTCTGCAGTTTTTCAGACATTTGGCTGATACCTGGCACCCCCTGTTAGGAAGGGAAGGCAGTGATTTTATAGTTCTCCAAACCCTACAGAGAAGCGAGTGGAAACTGGATTCGCTTAAGCTGTAGCCGGCGTGTTGGGATGGGACATTCCCAGCTCTGATCTGGGAGGCATGTGACATAATCCAGACATCATTTACTGGCTCCATATAACCTGAGGCATTCACACATAAATTCAGCCTGAATGAATAAGCTTATATAAAGAGGATCCTTAAACTATCCTGGCTAAAAATATTTGTAACACACTGGGAAACTTTTTTTTTTTTTTTTTGGTGCATTAGGAGGCTCTCTTCGCTCTTATCTCGGTTATAGATTCATAATGGGGTTACTTGCATGGTCTTAGGGACATCTTTTCCATGTGAAATACTGTAATTTCTTTAAGTGGGTTAACAAGTGTTCTGGGGCTGGAGTCTAAAACAAAATATGTTTTACAACTACAGAGGCTAAAGAGATCCCAAGTGTTATTGTAGGCTTATGTTAACCTTCCAGGTGAGTCTTCTGGCTACTCCCTGCACGCTTTGAATCCTTATTTGCCCAAGGAGTGATTGTTCAATTCAGTAACTAATGTTTATTATTTATTATTAATTCAAAATGTCATGTGCATGGGATCTTTCCAATGTAAGAGCACATTAGCTTCTCCTGCACAAGAAAACACATGTTAATCTGTTTTCCATTATTGTCCAGAAGATTTTTTCAAAAGGCGATTCATGTTGCCCCAACAACATTAAAGGCTGTAATTAAAGATAATTTTCCATTAACTTATATACATACGCATTTACTTATTATGATCTTTTACTGCATTTCCCTAAGTGTGCATGCAGAAACCTAAAATGCTGTTGAAGAGCAAGTCAATATTCAGTGTAATGATCCAGTGTCGAGTGTGCTAGTACCCTGATGTACTTCAATTAACCATCTTTCCCAGCAAACACCTGCATAGAAAAATGGATCTTCTGTAGGATCAGCAGAAAAACAAACCCTGACTTTTCTGCATTGGCAGAGGAAGGGAATTCCAGTATTTCACAGCTTTTACTGATAATGATCTGCTACAGATTAAAAACAAAAAACAGACTTTATGGTGTTGGCAGATTGCAAAAGGACTTGCTGGTTAAAGCTGCTGTTCATAGGAGATGAGGATAGCGTTTATTGCTTCCATATGGTCCAGAGATATAAGACAGGCATAATGTCTGGAGAGAAGTAATATGTCTTATTATATTGATACAGAACATACTTTTCGGTCTGCAGGCCCTTTTCCTGGTACCTTTCACAGGTGAAAGCATGTGTGTGAAATACTTGCCCATGATTCAGCGTGATGATAAAACAAGATTGCTTAAGGATTGGATCCATTTGTGTGAGCAAAGTCTTAAAAATGCTGGGGTTTTTAAAGGGTCAGGGCTGGTAGCTGCCACCTAACACATGTACGTGGAGGATCTATTTTTCCTTGACTACCTGTATAGTTTTCAACCCTTTGTTTTTCCTGTTCAGCTTTGTAACGTGCATTAAGAGCCTGAGTCTAAATTTAGAGTTTCATAAATTTCTGTCAAAAAACTCTTTTCTGCATAATGTAAAATTAAATTTCTTGGTCTCTTTGACCTTGTGATATTTTTTTTCCTAGCCAAATTTAGAACCAAACTTCTAGGCACACTGGAACAGAAGAGTAACAGGCCATTTTTGTGTACATGTATACAAGTAGTTGACTGAAGAACTGTAGTCTTTGACTTCTCCATAATTATCACTTGTGAAGCACCGTTACATGTAGGAAAGATGACACTGGCCTTCTGCAGAAGGTTGGGGAATAAGATCTTCAAAGTTTTAATGAATATGCTTAAATATCAATACGCTTATTTTGTTGCAAAAAAGGAACAGGCAAAGGAATTGGAGACTTGCAAATGAGTCTGCAGAGCTGAAACCCAAGAGGATTTCACCAGTCAAAAGACTGGCTGATCAGTCTTACTGTGTCCTTTTAAAAAAATACTGAAAATTGATGTTGTTTGTATGAATGTTGCAATTGTACTGTGCATGAACTCATATAGCAGGCATTCTTCATGTGATAACAGCACTTCTGCTCTCTTGTTCTCCCAGGGCTGATGAAATCGAGATGATCATGACAGACCTTGAAAGAGCAAATCAGGTAGGATCTTAAATGAGTCCCCCATAAAATTCTAAGTGTGACTTTGATATTTTTGTTTCTTCTCTTTGGATTTCATGACAGTTCTTTTATATGCACTTAGCAGTCATAACTGTGTAGAGTAAGAAAATACGCAAATTTAGAGAAAAATACAGCTCTTTAGGGATACTCTGTAAGGATTGTATGCATAGTAGAGTAGTGCTTGCCATGTATTTACCTTCTAATAATTTAAACTTAAGTTTCCCACTATAGTTATACTTGGGTTTATGTTTCTAAATCCATCATTTTGGCCCCTACTCAGACATGCAGATAACTGCCCAGTGGCAGGGCTGTCAGCAGCTGACCTAGGGAGGCCTGACCTTCTGCTGCAGCTCTAGCTTTTGTGGTCTTTTCTGGACTTTTCTTTTTCCTTCCTTTTCTGATATGTTTTTGGTATATTAATTTTTAGCAAGGGTTGGATCAGACTGTGCCATGCAGGAGAACAAAGAAATTGTAATTTGTTCTTGCAGATGCTAATTTGGTAGACTGTGAAATGTCCCTCCCACGTTCCCTCACAGTGCGCACGCTCCCGAGAAAGTGGCACAATTGTATGGACCTTTTTAAAATAAAAAGTTTTTAAAAAAACAAATCCAACACCCAAGCAAAGTGCTCTTGTGGTCTAGTCTGTACTTTGAGTGACTATTGGAGGTGATGAAGGAGATGTGTATGGACGTGCAGGATTCACAGGTGATATATGCAACGGGTGATGGTTTCACAGAGGGAAACCTCAACCAGGCATTTGCTTATCAGTGAGCTTCATTAATCCTTCTGTCAGGTAAAATTAGAGATTACAGATCTTAAGTCTCTCAGGTTATGGTTTTATAATCCAGTTTAAGCTTACCTGAGAGCAGCTCTTCCAAGAAGAATAGTTGCACCTCCTTCCCCGCCATGTGGTCCTGCTGCACGCCTCGTGCTGTCGGTAGTGGTTGTGGAGCTGCACCATGAGCCAGACCAGGTCACTGATCCTGTTGAAAACCAGCCCTGCCTCCAGCTGCTGCTTTGGTTTGTCTTTTTCCTTTTGCTAGATGAGCTTTCAGCCCCCATGCCCCCCTGGTGCAGCTGAGAAGTATAGCAAGTATATTGTCCTTTACATTAGTTCTTTATAAATTGGAAAAATACTAATGAAGCAGAAGGCAGATTTTTAAGTTGTTGGGTTGGTTATTTAGTCAGTAAAAGAAAATTGAGGTTTGCACAGTAGGTTTTTAGTTCTGTCAAAAAACTTTTGTAGACAGCATTAAATATTTATGAAAGTGCTAGTAATTATTTGAAAATCTGTAGACTTTTTAGAAATGATGTAGGTGTTAAAGATGTTTTGGTAGAATTATTTTGTGATTTTTGCAAAGGCAGTACGTTTTGCAAAGTTGTAGCAATGATCTACCCAGTAGGTTTCTTCTTTTCTCAAGAGTAGAAAGGTGGTTGTAGTTAAAGAACAGGTATTTATGATTTCCTTATTGCCATACTAAAATGGAATATATCTATTTGTACAGAAGTGCTAAAGATAGTTTCCTATCTAACTGGAACAAACCTGCTATGTGGGGGGTTTTTTACTTGGTTGTTTTTTTTTTAAATTAGTCAAAATTTGTAACTGCTTATGTGCATAACCCTTAGTGTGGTTGTAATTCAGCAAACTCTGAATCTGTATGTAAACATCAGTGTGCCATTCATGTGAGGTATTGTAAAGCCAGAAGAGGTGATTCTCTCTCCCCTTTCGCCGTCTCCTGCTCCTGTGGTTCCCCATCCCAGCTGCTGTGGTCCTGTCCCCTCCCTAACAGCAGCTTTGCAGTTGGGGGGCCCTTCATTGAGTCCACTGAGCTCAGGAACTGCAGAAAAGCCTGAATTTGGGGTGCAGGGACCAGTTTTGTTTTCTGGGGGTTTAGCAAACTGAGGCAGCTCAACAAAGCATCGGAGAAGCAGCAGTGCTGAGATAAGGGATGCGAGGGGAACGTGTGGCCTCAGAGGAGATGGCGAAGGAGAAGTTCACCAGTGGAGGAGCAGGAGCAGTGAGGTGCTGGAGTAGCTCAGCTGATGTGCTGGAACATGCCCATAGTCCTTGTCTTGTGTGATGCTTTACCTTTATAAAACACTTCTATAAATTGTAACTAAATAATCTTTGTAGCAGCAATTCCTGTCTTTTACCTCTTTATAGTTAAAACAAAAAATATATATGGAAGAAATTAAATCCGTTGCAAAGGCCAGAAAGTGAGTTTTGTGTCAGGCTGAAGTGTTACAATTGCAGAAACAAGTACTTAACATAATTATGTATTTAATAGTTAAATTAACATTTCCTTTTACCATTTCAGTACTTACTCCCCATTATTAAGGCTACCTTTAACGAGTAATGCTCAGCATGACTCCGAATTTGAGCATAGACTGCCTTGCTGATTTTGATGTGATGTTTTGCAGCTCTGGAGTTAACACTGACCCAAACGACTGGGATTCGGAGCAGAAATTTACAACACAGCAAAATGTTTCCCCTGAAAATGTGAAAAATATTTGCTGTAAATTTTTAAATACCTGATATTTCTTTAAAATCCGTTTCTCAGTTACTGCCCTTTTTAAATCCAGAGCTGGCATTTCTGAAATTCCCTTGCTTTATGTGAGAACACCTCTCTGACTCTTAAGAAGTGGGGAGTGCCGTTTCCCTCTCCAATTCTGCAGTAATGAGAAGGTGGATGTACTCATTGCTGTTGATCCAGCTGTGATGAAAGCCATGGAGACAGAGTTGATGATGTAACTCGCACCCTCCTGTCCTGTTGGGTGAAGCACGGACCATTCTTAGTCTTCAGACTCCATCATGTCTTTTCTCCCACTGTTTTTTCCTTGTTTAGATCCTCAAATTGTTTCATGCAGGAGCTTTCTGGGCTTGTTTGTGTGCTATCATCCCCAGAAGAAATTACAAGCTCATAGAAATAATTACCTTTAAATACCAGTGAGCTTTGCAAATTTCTGCTTAGAAAGAAACAGGGGTAGTGACTGCAAAGCCCGGTTTCTCTCCATTGTATTGTTAATGCAAGGTGTAAACTGAATTTTCCCCCAAACCATAACCCTAACCAAGGAGAGAAATAAATCCCTCACTTGAGCGGAGCAAGCTGGGGTAGAGGCGTTTGGAGATGGGTGCTGGAGGTAGGGATGTCATGGCAGCACAGCTCCTGGGATGACAGCCCTTCCTCAGCTGCTAATCCGGGCACTCAGTGCAGTTAATCCAAGATCTGGAGTGGGGTTTTGCAGCAGGGCTAGTCTCATTCAGACAGAGTAGTTTAAGTATACCAATTTACACCCACTGGTAGGGTGAGGCAGGTCCTGGCTGGGCTGTAGGTATCAGTGGTAGCCAGTGGAGTAACCCTTCCACTTCAAAGTCCTGAGAGCTATAAACTGGTACAAAAAGGACAAGAATAGTACATTAAAATGGCTGGTCTACCTTCGCCTGCCTCAGGAGGAGCCCTTAGCTCCATGATGTGTAGCTTTAGCAGGGGTGTAAAGTCTGAAGCCAATAGCCCCTGCTTGCTTTAGTAGTATGATGCAACTGCGTCATCTGCAAGACAGCAGAAGAGCTGTGGGCAGTGGCCGCTGGGGGTCTGTTATCCCTCTGATTCTCTCCTCATCCCCGAGGTTGTATGACTTGTATGGCTTGGGTCTGTAAAGGGCTGAAGTCAAATATAACTAAATGCAATAGGAATGGCTTATTTTCACTTTACTAACCTGCCAGCTCGATAATGAAAATAACCCAAGAGTTCACCCTCGCATTTCCATGAAGATTTAATAATCCTGTAGTTTGGGGAAGGGACTCGTTTTATTAAGATTTCATTTTGCACAATAAATCACTGCATGTTTGCTGATATGCTACGAAGTATAATAATAAATAATTAAAACTAAACTACCCTTACTTGTCAAAATAAATGATTTATCATAGTTTGGGATATAGCATCTTTGAATTTTTTATTGTTTGATTCCCATAATGTTATAATTTCCAATCAGTGAAGTTAATGAGGCTCCAGTGTACTTTTCTGCGTTTGTAACAGTTACAGTTGTGTGAATGTATATTTTACACAGATATTTATGGTTAGCACTTTTCTGTACCTTTTCAAGTTTACACCTTTCTCATAAATGTTTATGGTGGGAAGTCACGATTCTTTGGGATGACAAATTTATTCAAATGAATTATCCTTCTGTTTCTATACTTCATCTAGCAGCCTGGAATCACCCAGTTGTGCATGAGAAAAACTGAGGTTTCTGTTGAAAAGAGTAATTCCTATGTTGTGAAAACAGAAATACTTTGGAGTGTTAAATTTAAAAAAAAAAAAAAAAGAGAGAGAGAGAGGCTCATTTTAAGGTTTTAATACTGAGTCTAAGTTTATGGTTTCATGCCACTGATGTATCCAGATCTGTTTATTAGCTTTATATGTTCAGTTCACATTGGTTTTATTTTTAAAAAAAAAAAAAAAAGTCTAGTGGGCTTTGTAATTTGGGTTTCCTGAAGAAAAAGTGCTTTTTCACTTTTAAAAGAAAAAGACAAGAACTTCAGTTAGGGCTGGTTGATCTTGGGTTATTGTATTTTAATCTTGAGGAGGAGGAAATCGATTTGAAAAACAGACTCAGATATAGGTATCCTTAGATTTTGGGAGTAATAACAGAAAGAGAACATGGGACTTTTTTTTGGTGGACTACATTGTGAAAGCTGTAGAAAAAGAAATAGTTTTTTTCTTCTGCATGTGTGCCGTGTTATCCCTTTGGAAAAGCAAAACATTTCCATTGGTTTTCTTTCCATCTTCACAATGCTGATACTGCTCCCAGATTTCTACTTTTTTTTTTTTTCCTGGGGAAAGAAAGTCAAATATAGAAACTTCTGTTATCAATAATACAAGAATAAGTATTCTTTCTAGAATACATAACCATTTATTAAAGAATCTAGACTGCATCAGTGCCATTTATTCCACAGACCTGTAGTGTTAGATTTTAAGATCTGTAGAGGAAGGGTTAGCAAGTTTAAGCATTTTTTGGAACCAAACTACCACTAAAATATATAAAACAGTGTCTGCTATAGAAGTAGAAAGAAAACCTCACTAGGGCATTTTAGCAGAAATGCTGTTCTCGGGATTATTTTTTTATTTCATTGGGTATGGAACCTTCCTGTCTCTAACAAATCACATTGGAAAATGGTTTGAAAAGATATTCCCACTAAGTGAGATTGCTATAAAATATGTATGTTTTTGAGCAGCAGATGGAATAAATTCTCCTGTTTCACCTCGCAACACAAATGCAACACAATATAGGTAGTGCAAGTGCTATGCAGGAGAGTTTTGCTCTGACCCACCAGTGATGATAAAACCAGTGTCAAGGCAGTCCTTGTTTTATGTTTCCATGAAGAAGGGTATTCGTCTTGACATGACTCCTTCATCTGCACCGAGGCTAACACAGATACTGCCCACAAATGGTGCCAGAGTATTTGCTTTTTATTTCTGACTCCCTTTGCAATGAACTAGATCCTCTGCTATCACGGTGTGCCATAGCCCTGCTGAATTCAGCAAAGTTATGCTGTTTTATAGCAATGAGGTCATTCACTTAATCCTGTGATTTCACTATCTGTAAAATGGGAACAATAACATTTACTTCGTAAAGTGCATTGAGATCCTTGCATGGAGAAGTGCTGTATAAAGGCAAAATATGGTTAATATTATTTTCATACAAATACAGGAGTTTCCTGTAAATGCTTAGCTTTCAGTTGGGAGTACATTTATCTGGCAGCCTTTCAGTGCGCGAAAGAAAGTGCAATAGCCTGAAGACAAGAATGAAGGCAACCCAACCTCTTCTGTTTGTTGGAGTTTTTTTGGTTTTTTCATGTAATTCTCCATTGAAAAAATAGGTGCCAGAGCCCTGAAGAGTCTTTCATATCACAGATTTTCTGATAACCTTGCTGCTGTTCTGTGAAAGCAAGGGTCATTCAAAGGTTTGAAAATAAATTTTTATGTCTCAAAAGTTAGAAAATTAAAGCGCATTGAACCAGTGTGCTTTAATTGTTCTCATACTCCAAGAAACATAGCTTTTGCAGCGGCTTGCGAGTAAGAATGTCAGCTTCAAGCGCTTAAAACCAAGCATGGCGGTTACTGCCATAACCAGGCTCATTAACTTCCGCAGAATTACTTGTGATAACATACACTGCTAGCCCATAGGAAGATTTTGCCACGTATAGCACTGAATTTAGCATGTAATAAGGAAATGTAGTTCAGCTGGTGGAACTTTAAGGGAAAGGTTATACTTTTTTGCTTGTAAGTATCTCATTTTGCTATTCACACTACTGGTTTTTGATCAAATTAACATTTTACTGTAAGTAGAAGAGCATTCAGTTCATGCTATTCATTATCTTGTCAGGAAACAATGAGAATAATTTAAACTGGATATATTATGTGAGGCTTTTTTTTTTTTTTTTTTTAATTGGAAAGCACATGGCAGCATTATGATCATGACCTACTGGCTCCACTGTGATCAGTACAATATTTACATGCTGTATTAAGGAGAATGAAAGTATTTTAAAATATTTTGTTACCAGGGAGGTAGCTCTGTGCTAGAGAAACAGTGGTATAGAAATTAGGAGGAACTGTATGACTGAACTATCCAGAAAAACAGCGGGTTTAGACAATCCTGGATTTGCATGATCTCTATCAAGGCCAGTAGCGTGACTGTCGCTGGTCATCATGGGTTTTCTAGGCTGTGCGTGGTAGATTTGGAAGTAAGAAGCCAAGAGTTTTAGCACTGACTGATGAGAAGCAACTGTACTGTGGCATACGTATTTCTTAGCTGAAGTGGGATAGTTTCACACAAAGAAAGGGTTGTGTGAACTTTCCAGTGGCTCCAAGTTGTGCAAGATTGCTAGGTTTTAGCCATTTTCCATACTGGGCGTCTGCCTCTGGCTGCACTGTCTTTTCTTATTTCAGGAAAAATTGTTCAACCATTTCTAAGAACGAGATTAGGAAAAAAAATCCATTTTTCACCACATGTTACGAGTTGTTCTTGCTGTTTTGGTGAGGAGCCTGCTGTGCCCATATTTAAGAGAGGGAGCTTGGCACTTGATGAGGGAGAGTTTGCCTTTTTCTCAGGGTTGTATCTTCTGTTGCTTCAAGTAGCAAAAAAAAAAAAAAAAAAAAANAAAAAAAAAAAAGAGTTCACACAAACTCAACAGAATCTGGTTTGAATTTGTCGGCTTTGATGTCCGTGCCTGTCCCAAGCATGCTGCAGTCTATCGCTGCGCCGGCTGGGTGAACATAAACCGGCCAGGTTTTTCTTCTCTCGGTTGTAATGTAAGGTTCAGTGCCACTTTGACAGGGAGCACTGGGAGGGGAGATGCTCCACCAGGCTGCTCCTGCCACGGCGGGGAGACGGACAACATCGGCGTGAGAGCAGGAAGGGGAGAGGAGGTTTGTGGTGGGGAGGGGAGGAAGGAAGAGAAGGACCGGGACGGGGCTGCTGCGAGGACTTTTGGAGAAGAAGCAACGAGGAAAGAGGAAGGAGGAAATCGTGAGGGTAAGACTAATTCTGGAAGTTTGCCTGTATTCACTAGGCTGTGCGAGGTATGAGCTTGCTTTTGCCTGCCTGAAGCTCAAAGAACACCAAAATGGTGCTTCCAGCAGCCAAGATGAATTGGGAAGGGGACAAAGTGACAAGCAGAGAGGGGTAGGAGTCAGAGAGGCAAAACCAGAGGGTTTTGCAGGGGAGCAGCACCACAGCCGCCGTATGGAGTCTCGGGAGCAGGTGAGAAACGGCCGCAGGCAGCCCACGGTGAGGTTGTGGTTGGCACCGCTGTGCACAACGATACGCTGGGGGCTTGAGGAACCCATATAGCTCAAAATGGGGGGTTGTGCCAGTGCGTTCATAAATGGTTCTGAAGCACTTAGATCCTTTGGTGGTGGAAACCAGAGCACAGCCGGTGAGGAAGCGATTAATCCTATCTGCAGAGGAGGGCGGGATTAGTTTGCAGTAAATAAACCGCAGAGGTCACACACGGAACAAGGAGGACAAAGCAAAATATTCACTCGCTGAGCAGTATTCATGCCGAGAGTTGAATGAAGTAGGGGGTCTCATCAGGAAAAAGCAATAGCATCTTACTGCGTGGTTCCAGCCGGCCTCCCAAAGCTCTGCGCACAGGGGGTGGCCGAGCATACCCGCAGCCTTGGGTTTGGCTTTTCAAAAGTTCTAAGTGCTCAATTTTGAAATTACCGTTCTTTTAACAGGTTTGTGTGTGTAATTTATAATTCATATTGCAATAGCGCCCAAAAGTGCTTTCCAGACACTGAACACGTTCATAATTCTGGCTCTAAAAAGCTTCCATTCTGGAAAAAAAAAGAAAAATTGACCAGTATTTCCCAAATAGAATTGCCCAAAGTTTCTGTTGATGTATTTTTAACAACGCATAGTATGAAATCTTGTCTAATATTATTCACAGGATTACAACAGGTGTTCTGAATTGGCTGGGGAGGCCAGGCAGAAAGGGCAGCTGACAGCTTACTGTGTATGCAGATGTAACATCTATTAGAAATATCCTCTGTGGTTTGCTTGCATGCAAGCTGAATAGATTCTCAAAACAATGCTGCTGTGAATGGAAGCCATCAGCAGAATTGCTTAAGGCTGCAAAACCCATTACTTATACAGCAGTAGATGCAAGAGCAAGTGCCACAGTGTAGTAACTTGTCCTGCTTTGCTGGAGTTGTTTAGCAGTTATTAGATCAATATATGTGCATCCATATCTAATAAAGTGTGAGAAAATAATTTACCTCAGTGCGTATTGTTAGCTCAGTTTTTTATCCTAATGTTATCCAGCTGCATAAACAATGTAAACTTTCTCTTTTTACTCCTCTTTAATGTTACTACCATTTTTTCAAGCACACAATAGGTTGTGTCCCATGCTCTGATTATTAGAGCCATGTTACTGTACTTTTTACAATTACATTTTAATTACAGCTGTAGAACGTAAGCAAAATCATTTAATATAATGTTGTGAGCAAATAGCGCAGATGATGCGTTTAGTATTTGATTGCCGTTAGTTTACTGATTGATTAAACATGCAGACAGAGTCTCTGCTTTGACTAAGTGAGTCAAAGACCATACACACACAGGGGTGTGGGGTTTATATTTGCTATTTTAGATTACTTAGGTTTTCAAAAGGATTAGCTGAAAAAGCAGGGAGTCTGACACACAGAAGTACGGCAGTTTTGGTGGCTTCAAAATGGCGGTGTGAACTTATTATTCAATAAAGAAAGAGACCTATCAATGTAAAGGGTAAAAGTTGGTCAAGAAAAGTTTTGGCCTCGATTGGTGGCAGCTCCTGGGTTTGGAAGAGTTGGTGGTATGTCTTGGAAGTAGAGACAGAAAATTATTTCAGCTATTTTCTGCTGAAAGTGCAGCATGATTTGCATGGAGTAGCCCAGGTGAAAGCAGTAATTACTCAAGGAGGTAAGGCATGTGGTTTTATAACAATAAAATACTTTTTTTTTTTTTTTTTTTTTTNAAACAAACAGGCTTTGTCCCGCTTTTTTTAACAGAAGGTTATACACACTTAATGGAAAGGATTTTGGTGCTATTTATTGCCTGAAGTTACTGATCTATCTGTCTCTACCCAAACTCTTGTACAGACAATCTTTCCTCATAATTCTGCCTTTCTCCTTTCTATTATTATTTAATATTTATATGGGAATTTTGTGTGCTAGCCAAGTCACAGGCTTATCAGATACTGCGTAAATGCTCAGCAGTTGGTAACTGATCTGTGCAAAATTGTCAGTTCAGGGTTAAATATTGTTGAATAAATAGACCTGCTGAAAGAACAGAATCTAACAATTCATGTTTTGGGAAATAATTACTGAAGAAAGACAGCCCACAACATTGTATGTGTGTTAGAGAGAATGGTCAGAATATCTTTTAATTCAGCATTTACCCGTGAGAATTATTCCCATGAGGAACCTTGCAATAAAATCTGCTTGGTCTATGAGAATAGAAAGAAATTGAATAAAAAGACTCCATTTCCACTTGTATTTATTCAGTCTGGGAAATTCAGTGGGCCGCAGCATTAGTATCAGCAGGGGATTCCTTGCTCCTAGCGTTAAATTACTGTCATAATCGCTCAATTATTTCTTCCTTGTACTGTTTAAAATAAAAATCCATCACATTCTATGTTTTTTTCTAACATTTATTAGGTTGAGTGTTTAGGAAAATCAATTATATTCAGTCAGGCATGAATTGATGAATGTTCTTGTAATAATTGTCAGTTGTTAAACTGAATGTACTTTCTCTTTTCACCCCTTTTCATTTCCTTCAGAGGGCAGAGGTGGCTCAGAGAGAGGCAGAGACCTTAAGGGAGCAGCTCTCGTCAGCTAACAAATCTCTCCAACTTGCTACGCAGATCCAGAAGGCACCTGATGTGGTGAGAGAAAATATTTACTGACTCTTACAGGTTTCTGACAGTCCTGCAGTACAGCTCTTTCAATTTATGCTCGCAGCTATAAAAATATCTGTTTGGAGTAGTATTTTAACTGAAATGGAATTGTGTTCCTTTGGGATTGCGGTTTGATTAAACTCCTGAGGGGGTTGGTGGCTGCAGAAGACAATGGGAAGGACAGAAGTCCTCTGCTCCATGGTGGCCAGTATGGTGATCCATAGCTCCCCATGGCTGCCGGTCCAGGTGGATAGCAGCAACTCGCAGAAATTATTTGACATGGGTAAGAGCATCTGCAGAGGAAAAATAAAGGCAGTGATGCGGTATAACAAAGAGTGCCTTGGTGGTCCATCAGCACAGGCCTGCGTGGAGGGCACAGCAGAGGCGGGGAGCTTCAGACCAAGGGGAGCGACTTTCCCCAGATTTGGTTGCATTAGCAAGGACCTGCTGCCTGCCCATTTCTGGATCTTGTTATTCTTGGTGTCAGAGGAACTAGAAATAAATTTGGTATCATTCCAGTTTTCACTGAATATATCTAAACTGAGAATTACACCTATAAATCCAATAAAAGAAGCTTAGGAAATCGAGAAGATATCTCCTAAAGGTTTGGCTGCTTGTTGCCTTCTCTGTGTGTTTCTAAATAAAGCAAACACTGCTGTTCGGGGAGGTTGGTGGGGCTCACTGCTGATCAGACCTTGCAGGCATAGAGTGCTATTACAGGACTCCAGCTGGTCCTGGGTTAACAGGTATCACAGATGAGCAGACAGATTATTTTGGGTTTTGTTTGCCAAAGGAGAAATAGGAGTATTTAAATGTAAATACGCAATTAAGTGAAATTTAGTCTACTTCTAAGCAGCAGATTTAACAAACAAAACAAATTGTGCTCCTTACATTGCTTTTTTCTTGCAAGCCATATACATGCTTGACGCTGATATCGGAGAAACACATGGTTGCCTTTAAAATACATTTGCAGAGAATGAGTAACAAACTGTAAGTCCTCCAGATCTGTTTGGTCTTCTATTAATATGACCTAGTATTTTCTCAGAGAAGTCAAAAGATAGACAAGCAGACTGCAAAACAAAAAATGAAAAGCATGATTATCACTTGTAACTCTGAATTACCTGCCTCTTCCTATCTCATGTCCTAGTCTTATCATTATTTTAACATTAGGTCTTTCTTGTACTTAATAGTACTTCTGCACTTCATTTATATTTAATATGACAACTACTGCAGGATGAAAATGATCATTATCTATCTTATTTCAGACTCTACGTTCTAGTCTCAATAGGCACAAGCAGCAGATGATTATACAACTTGTGATGTTTCATGCAAGCAAATTAGAGGTTTTTTCAAGTTAAAAGTATAATTCAGTGTAATAGGAGAGTGTTGTTAACTGCTGTTCATACATGTAGCTTTCTGTGAGATACAATGGTATGGAGTCACTGAGAATCAAGCTAAGTGTTTTGAAGATATGAAAAAAGGTATTTTGTTGTACCTGTATTTTCCAGAAAAGAGGGTATGGACTATATTTCAATCTCCTGCAATGTCATCTTGAATTGTAAGGGAAGTGCTTGGGTGAGAGCGTCGGTGGGTTGAATTTTCAGCTCTTTCGCTGTAGGATCTTTGCTATAATGCTTACGATCATTGTCTCTCTCTTGGTAAATGGATTCTTTCCTACTTCACTGGTGTTTTCTGAGGAACAGCCATTAACCTTTGTAAGACGCGTTTTAGGCTTTTTAATGGAATGTGTGTTCATCATTGGGCTGTCTCGTGCTCCCCAGATCTGCACAAGGATTTCCTTACGTTCTTCATGGAAGAGAGGTTCAGAGCTCTCCAGTGCGTTATAGCTATCGATTGATTTCTTAACACAAAAGGAGACAAAAGAGATGGTACAATTAGTCTGTATTATCTTTTCTGAATATATCTACCTTCTTCTTAACTTCTCTGTCCTCTCTTATTTCTTGTCCTACTGGAAGGTCGGTCTAGTGAAGAAGTTGCAGACTTGAGGACAGGTTTTGCAGCCGTGGGAAACTGGAAGAAGAAAGATCCTGATTTAGGAAAGGGAATTTCTGAAAGCGGAGACCAAAGGGAGAAGGGCCTTGTCTTACAGCTGTCACATCTATCTTCATCGCCACAGAGGACAGGCTTTAGTTGCTAGCAATGATACTAACAGTGAACGATTTTCATGCAAGGAGCAAGTTCATTGGAAGCAGCAGTTTGGGGCAATTTTTGGCAATTTTGCATGAAACGTGCAGCATACATAAGAAGAGCCAAAGGCACATGAGACTGCTGTTCCTGATTAAGAAATTCTGCTCCATTACTTCAGAATATTTTATCTGATTAGTATTTTGTAAGCACGGATTTTCATAGTTGTCAAAGCATTTGGACTATTAATAATGAATAGACCTAAATAGAATCCTTCGACTTTCACGGCTGCGTCTTTCCAGTGCAGTTATGAAATAGGGAAATTTATTCTCTCCATTATCCCTGTTTTACCAAAGAGCTGTCCTGGGGAGTAGAAGGGCTCATCTTCCAGATTCACGCAGTCAATCACAGGAGTCCCAGATTTAGAAATTGTTTGTGTCTCTCATGCCACCCAATGCTATGTTTGGTCCTTACCTAACTGCCCTGAATGCCAGCTTGTTGCCTTTTTTTATTTGTGTGGTGTAATACTTTTTTTCACATTAGGAGCAGGCCATCGAGGTGCTAACACGGTCCAGCTTGGAAGTAGAACTGGCTGCGAAGGAGCGGGAAATCGCCCAGCTTGTAGAAGATGTCCAGAGACTCCAGGGCAGCCTCACCAAGCTGCGGGAGAACTCCAGCAGCCAAATCTCACAGCTGGAGCAGCAGCTGACCGCCAAGAACAGCACACTTAAAGTAAGGCTCGGTTCTGCGCTCGGCAGCTTTCGAAGCATATAACTGGGTTTTACTGATGTAAGTTTTCTGTGGTTCTGAAAAGCACCGTAAAAGCCATTGACTTCTTCAGGGTGCTGTTGGGTTCTAGTTTCTGTGACATTTTATTCTAAGCGATCACAGTTTTGTTGAAATTTAATTTACCTAGTTCTCATTGTTTTGAAATTAGTTTTTGCAGAACATGGCTACCTTTAGAATTAAACCCACCAACAAAACCCAACATGTATTAACCATGGCTATGTAGTGAAATAGCTGAACTGAAAAGGCACAGAAACTCCTTCTTAGGTTTTAAAACTTTTAACTCCCATTCCTGTGATGGGTATTGCAGATTTGTCAGGAATGTTTATTGTGCTATGGTGTATCTTTGAATTTACCTGCTACCCCCTCCAGTTCTCTCCACTGAAAAAGGGAAGTGTATCATTTAGAGCATAGAAACAAGTAAAATCAAGACACAGAGAGAAGGCTTTTTAGCCTTAGTAACCATTTAAATTTTTTTTTTAACTGTGTATTTGCTGCAGAGTAATTCCCATTTATAATTAGCGGTCCAGTCCTATACTCACTTGCATACCAGTACCACTGCACTAAAACCAGAAGAAACATTTAACGATTTTGTGAGTGACCCTTTTACCTTTTCCTTCAGCAGCTTTACTTTCTTTCTGCACTAGCCCACACAGTTTTGATCTATCAGTAAGCATGAGAAATGTTTCCTGACATGTGTTATGAATCAGTTTCCTGTAACTCCTGTCTCTTTCATTGTTCTACCATCTATGAGCCTCAAAGTGTAAACAAAATAAATTTATCTATTCCATTAAAGACTTCATAGTTTTGCTGGTTTTATAGTCTTGAGAGTTTTTTGAAAGCAGGAGGCTGATAGTACCCACTTAGCTCTGACTGTGGCGTGGGTAGCTTTCCTCTATTAGAATGATCTAATGTTCAGTTGAAACTCTTACAAATTGTTCTAATTCTGACATTTTTTAGCAGTTAGTAGTTTTGCTCTGGTGTAGCATAATTTCTGTGGAGAAATGTCTGTTAGGGATGAAAGCCAGAGTGTTGCATTCACTATGCTTTCTGCATGTTTTAAGACAGCCTTGCAGAATTCTTACAAAAATTCAGTAGAGCAAAGGAAACCTATTAGGTTCCTATATTGACAGTATCAGTCCCTGCCTGTCTGTCACCATGTGGGCACCCCTCTTAATGACGGAGAAAGGAGCTGGCCTGGTTTTAAGGGACACATTTTGCTGGCTACACCCATGTTTATGGGTTTTTTTTATTTTTTCATAAAGCCTGATAGAAAATATCTTGAGTCCTTGCACTTGACAGATTTTCTTGGAATAAAGCATGTTCCTGGTGAGGTCAGTATTAGTTTAGCCATTAACTTCAAAGGGAATAGGATTGTAGAAATGACAGAACAAGTCTTTGATTTTCATTTCAGTAATCTCCTTCCATTTTCTCATAGGCTTGCCCGGCTAATGCTCTGTATTTAGGTTCCTGTTGATAGTGTCTGATGCAGTGGCTCTATTGCTAAAGTTTTAGTCATTTCAACCCTCTTTAACCTTATTTGTTGCACTATAAAAATACTTCAAAATACATACTTTTACCCCAAAATGCTGGGAAAACCTGTGTCTGAGATCTGTTGTACAAAGAACGAAATCTCAGTGGTGATGTGTTGATCTCATGTTTGATTATAGAGGAATTGCTTTTAAAATAACTGAAATTGTAATGGTTGCCTCCACAAAAAATGAATCACAGTTTCACAAATTAAAGCAATGTTCTTAGACCATATCTTGGGGGAATTCTTTAATACCCTATGACTTAATGAAACAATACAGAAATACTTTCAAAATTATTGCTTCTTTATCTTCATCTGATCTAATAATCAAAACATGTCCTCTAGTAACAAGACTTTTCTCACTATAATTATATTAACCCTTTGTTGCCGGGAGTTAGAGCTTCCATGCTACCCAGTTAAAATACAAGAGTGCTAGTTAGCAAAGAGATACATCAAATAACCTGAGTTAATTAAATGCGGGCTTTTTAGTTTATCACTCTAAACTAAACTATGACATTAATCTAATGGGTTTTTTAAAATGCTTTAAGCCCCTTAATACAGCCCATGCTATTTACCTAAGACACTTTAGTTAATAATACAGTAATGATTTTTTTTTTTTTAAATAACATAAGAAGGGACGCAATCTGTGCATGCTTTCTAAGATGAGTTCATTCATACAACAAGCGCAAGATGATTCCTTAACATGGAATATTTGCAAATTTACTGTGCAGAAATGCCACCAGTCCGTTCCTTCTGTCCTCTGGCTCCCTGCATTTTTGTGTGTTGGAGGACATTAGAATATATTTTGTCTGAATTAACCAGGTTGATATTTAGTGCAAGATACTAGTTCTTCCAGATTGTCTCACAGCTTGAACCTTTGTTATACCATCTTCTGTGCATTTTACAGGGTTCTTTGAGACAATTACCATACTAATACATTTTAAAACAGTCATTGACTGGGAAGATGCCAGGTGCCTAAATGGTCTGCTTATATACAGGCATTACATTCTCAGTTGTTAGTTTATATTGTTTAGTAAAGTATACATTTAGGTGCAGATTTTCCATGGCATCCATCTCTGTATTAGGTACTTGGGAATGACGGATGTATGTATTTTTTATACAATTCAAAGTAAAATATTGCTGGTTCCCATACTGCTATAACAGCATACAAGTACCCGAGAGTCCAAAAGAGCTTCTTTCTGTCAGCATCGGGTTTTTTTCTTCTTTTTTTCTAACTGTTTTGTACCTAAAATTCCCAGAAATACTTTCAGGGTGTAGCATATCCCTGTACATAATTACATTTAAGACAGATTGCATTAAAACGGGAATCATTAACTTTTCTGTATTTTGTATCTGTTTCTATAAAAGGCTTTTTTCCTACCATATCTTTGCATAAGTAACTAACACTATTCCAGGATGTTGTTTGGTTTAAATTTATTCCAGTACTTTTTCTACTAAGGACTAGTGTAAATAGCCAGCTATCCCTACTGTAAAAGCTAATCTGCTGTAGACCCAAAAATGTTACGAGTCCCAGAGTTAAGTAGGAGGTGAATTGTGGTGTACCTTCGCTTTAAGCTGTGGAGCAGCAAAAAGCAGTTAGAAGCAGTCGGCAGAGTGACATGGCCAAGGAGAGGTGAAAGGTGTCGTGTTGTGTTCAGCAGGGTCCTCCCATTGCGTACGTCGAGTTTTAAAGCTGTCAGTCATGATGCTGAGTCTCCTGCCCAGTACCAACAGCTCTCTGGCTTACTGCTTTCATTTAAAGATCCCTCTCCAGTCTTACTGAGCCTGATCTGGTGCATTAAAAAGTCTAGTAACTCTTTCGCTTAGCGTCGAGCTGTAGCTTGACGAGCTGCTTGAACTTGTGGCGTGTTGCAGCTTGACGAGCTGCTTGAACTTGTGGCGTGTTGTAGCTAGCCCTCCTTAAAACTTAGAGAACTGAAGTGGCACCTTGGGCCCTGGGATTATGTCGTACTTTTGCATAATGAGATTTCAACACATGTTGGGAAGTTATCAAAACCTCAAACATCTTTAATATTTGTAGGGTTTTCCTGGTCACATCAACCAGGATTTTCCTGGTTATGTCAGTATAGGGTTTTTTAGCAGAGCTAAAACACCTGTAGCACTGTGTCTGTTATGTAAAGCGAAGTTGGTACTCCCTATAATGCCAGTTAGTAACTGGAATTTGGTAAGGCAGGACAAGTCAGAAGAAATTACTAGAACTTGCCCTGTATTTATTCCAGGTGAAAAAAACTGTTTTAGCTGAAATAGCCATGTTTGGGTTTTTTTCTTTTTAACATAATCCAAATGACTGCGCAGCTTTCTGATGGCTAAGGATGCTAGGACACAAGGCCTTTTAAGAAGCTGCTCATTTCATCAATGTCCCATAGAGTGCAAATTCCACACTTAACAACAGTTTCTGCTTTCCTGCAGCAAGCGGTGGTAGTGATCCATTAAGAGTTGCTTGTTGAGCAGCTGCCAGATCTGGGCCCATGTATTACTGCCAGGAGATGCCTCTTGTCAGCAGTGACTAAGGATTGCGGATTATGGTATCAAAAAGCAGGAACAGGAATTTAAGCGGGCTGTATATTGGTAATGTGGATGTCCACGTTGTCACTGCTTTTTAAAGTGTGTAGTAATGGCAAGGCAGAAATGTCAGCAATGTGTAAGCTGGAAGGGGCATGATAGGAAGTCCTTTAAAAGATGGCAAAATAGCTGGGAATCCAACAAAGCCCCATTATGCTGCTATTGTCATCTGAAGAAACCTCATTTAAATTATTAAGGTGGCTCGGATGATGGACTTGCTAATGTGTGGGTGCTGTATTACATAGCGTTTAGGTTTGCTGTCTGTACCCATTGGATAGCTTTGAGATGGGTGATACCTACAACACTGGCTTACTTTGGGAAGACAGCATGGTTAAGAGGTACCCATAACTGTGCTGGTGCAGAGCTTTGTGGGGCTGCATTTTAAACGGGTTTGCTAAAATTATCCAAGTTCACAGCAGCCCTTCCCTGCCTTCCTCCTGCATTCAACGAGGAAGGAATGAGTGTAGGATCTTCCTGAATTCACTTCTCTACTGAAGGCAGCCTCTTGTGGACATAAAACCCTATTTTCCTTTTCCATGTCATATATTCCTTTCCTTTTCAAAGTAGGTGCTCTGTCTTTGAGGGTGGTATGTCCTTTTGTTATTTCTGTTTCCTGTGACCTTTGGGATTCTGTGCAAATTATAACACCCAAAAATAAGTGAAGCAGAGCTAGCCTGAACTTACCCGTGGAAGTTGCAGGCCAGTAAGTTCTGTTCTTTCTTTGCTTACATCAGGTGTGCCTATACTAAGCAAAGAAATTATTAGTGGAAAACCAATGTGGCTTCTGCAAGCAACGTAACAGCATCAATTATGTATCACTATGTTTTAGGCCTCCTGAAGCATTTTTCCCGTAGTGATGAGCACTGTTGTTGGGAGCAGGGGCTCTTGGGTAAGGTCCAAATGTGTGGCGTTGCATTATGGATTGTGTTAGGAGGTTTGTTTCAACGTTTGTGGCATCTTCACACCGAAGAGAAGCCATTGAGACTGCCCCAGGTCAGGTAGACCTGAGCAAAAAGACCTGCTGAGGTGGTCTCGATGTTTCATGTCTGGTGTGTAATCATATTAGTTATTGCAGTACGTAATGCTTGTGAAACAACTTGGTACATCTGTTTGTTTGGGCATGAGGCATAGTAGAAGTCTTACAAGCCTAAGGCGTTCCAGTCAACAGCAGCTTCTTCAGTCTTTTTTTTTTCCATGTAGATAAGGTTATCAAGAACCGCAGTATTAAGAATACAGTATGTGCCAAAGCATCCTGCTTGTTTACTCAATTTATCAGTTTCATAAAAACTTCAGCTGCCGCATTTTTAATACCTTCTTCCCCGATCTCTTTATTGAACCCATGACAGTGACATTGCAAAGAGCCGAATTGGGACCTACTGAATTGTGTAATGCTTGGCACTCTGTAAAGAAAGGAAGAGTGATGTATAATTGTGTTTACGTGGAATTGGTTATAGTTTGTTTTCTAATATATGTAAATTAGGTATGAGTCATTAACCCTCACTTGTGCACTGCTGTATATATGGAATAATTTAAAGATGATTTTGAAAGCCTGCAGAAAAAATCTAAATAATTAAATCCATGTTCTTTCTTTTAAAGCAACTGGAAGAAAAACTGAAAGGACAGGCTGATTATGAAGAGGTTAAGAAAGAATTAAAGTAAGTGTTAAATGCTTACATAATTTTTTCACAAACTCTAGGTTAACAATGCTTGTTAAATGAAGCCACAAATCTGTGTTCTTGGAACAATAAAGAATTCAGCAAGACCACAAATCGGGAGCATTGGCAGAAATTGCATCCAGAACCAGTGCAACTGCTGTATCTGAGAGTAGTCCTTTTTGTTGCAGCAGAGTATCACAATAGTAAATAATACAAGTGTCCATGAAGAAAAGGCGCTAAAACTATCATCCACCAAGGGTAAAAAGTTTGAAAATCTGTGGTATTTTAGGTGGGCCACTCTTTAAAAAACCACAGCCAACAGCTGAATGTAATGTGGACCAAGAATTTAATGCAGGGCCTTTGGCCATAATACCTTTTCTATGCCTTTGCCAGCCAGTGCTCAGCTCTTACCATTTTAATGCTGTGCTTGTTTCACTGTATATTTTTGCTAATATATTGTGGTTTTAAACTAAAGCCACAAACAGCCTCTTCCTATTTCAAGGGCTGTTTTTAAGGGACTTAAAAGAGCCTCATTTTAAACTATAACAAGATAAGCTGTCAGGTTCAGAAGAGAAGTTTTTTGACTGGAAATATATTTAGTGTCAAGGTTTAAATAACTGCAAGAAACTCCATCTCTTCTTTCATCATTCTGGCATTTTTGTGTGTATTTTAAGAAGACTGCAAAAATGTTACCTTGTTTAATGAGGTATTTCAGATGAGGCTGGTAGTAATGTGCTTTTGTTTACACGTCCCTGGAGAATATGCAAAGCTGGTTTGGTTTTGCAAGCCCAGTGACTGCCCAGCCCCTGGTGGTATTATATTCTGGCCACGCTGGCTGTGGTTCTGGTTCACTGCCAGCTGCAGCACACCCTGATGTAGGTATATAGTTTCCGTCAAGTAAAATGAGTTGACCGTTTCTGTGGTCATTATACCTGAATATTAACTGGTCTCAAAAAAGCGTCATCGTTTTAGCGATACAGGTAAATACGTCCATGTTCTCTCCTGAGTTAAGGAAGCTCAGCTTCAGATTGCAGCTAGTTTATGCCTTCATATGTAAAGCAGTGAATGGGAATTAGGCCACAACCTTCCAATTTGCTACATGAGTCACTAAATGTGAATGTGCCGAAACAGCAAATGAGTTTTAAATCCTACCTGGTTTAATGACCTTAGATACAAAACTCATTTAGATTCCTGTATTCCTGGTGGTAATGCTTTTTTTTTTTCCCCCTTTTTTACAACACTGACTTACATGAGGGCAGGGATGGGAAGGCAGATAAGAGGTCCAGGAGAAGCCATGACACAGGAGTGTTCACATGATGCTTCTGCCTGTTCTTGTTATTTTGAGATGAGCCTGCAGTGAAATAGATGGGAGAATCTCCTGGAAGCGGCCCTTGTTGGGTGCTAGTAAATTAACTCTGTTCTCCTGGCTGTTACAGCTTTTATATTGCCTAACTTGTGGGTAACATTTTTTATCTGGGCAGGCTGACTTTGGAGGGACAGCCAGCTAGCTTGTAAGGTGGCTTGGGGTCCATACACCGTCCTGCTGGATGGTGGGGGGTGTTAAGACCCTCTGTGAGAGCACTGAAGATGGTTGCCATGCTGCATCATCGTAGCAGCTCGTTCATGCCACCCTCTCTGCTCCCATCTGGTCCAAAAGATGTGCAAAAATCTAAATGTGCATCACCTGAGAGTGACAGTCTGATCTGAAGTGAAACTATGAAAAGTCTATTGCTGTAAATCTGGTATCGCTCATACTGAATCCTACTATGCCTGCCTTTGTGCCCTGAAACACTGACAAAAACGATCTGCTCGTAACGCATATACGCACCAAGAAAAAGTTATCTTGTTGGTAAAGAAGAAAGAGAATAAACTTCTCAGTTGTTTTGTCACTGATGTATTTTCCTTAATCCTCCCAAGGATGTTAGAGGCATTCTAGGCTAAGGGATCTCGGTATCAGCCAACTTCTAACCTTGGAGGAACTTAACTGGGTCCACGTCAAGATCTGGGATGGGAGGATTCCTTGCTTTCTGCATTGGCTTTTGTGCCAAATGGCTTTTAAACCTATTTTTGAGATCTGAGAGCTCTGTGTGTCCTTTCAGTTCCCTCTCAAGTAATACAACTGTGCTAACCCTCCTGCCTTTGCAGTTGGGATCATACAAACAGAAGGTCGAGCTGTCCCAATGCACACCTTGCTTTAGAGTAAGATCTTTCAAGTCGTCTTAGATGTGCAGATTCAAGTCACAAGATCATTCCTTTTAAAAGCAGATAACTGATCTTGAGCAGCAGATTGAGTTGAGATCTCATAGGCAAAGATATTCCTGGAATCCAAAGGGGAAACATTTTGCTTCCTCATATTACTGAGGAAAATGTCTCTTTTGTGACACATGTGGAAAGTCATTTTTAACATGTTTAGCTTTGACATTTTTTGAAACAATGAACCTGCTGTAGTGAATGTTCCTCCAAGAGTAATTCCAGATACCATCAACCTGGTTTTTAGTATATTTTGGGTTCTAAGGGTATAGGAAATTACCTGTGAAACTGCCAGAAGGCTGTTTCAGGTAGCAAAGAACCCACTCGAAGTAGGCAGAGGTCAGTAAGTTTCCAGCCAAGGTTTGAATGTGCATGCCTCCTCCAAGCTCACTGAAAAATGCAGCTGCTGCAAGATTCAGGATCCTTTCTGAAGGTCCCAGCTGGCAACAGATGCTTGGAACCAAAACGCATTGGTAGAGCAGCCTGTGCCCGTGGAGGGCACAACAGGATCGGGGCTTTAAAGCCAGACTTCTGGTGCCAAGAACCCAATACACACACTAAATACATTCAGGCTTACTTTGCACTTCCGACTGGTTTCAGTCTGGTTCTGTAGGCAGCATGGTAGTGGTCAGAGCACATCACACCCACTCCTTCGAGAGCATGCAGCTCCTTTTTGTTTAGCCTCATCCAGAAGGAATGCGGTTGGTATGCTCCAGGACTGCTCTGCATGGGAAACTGAAGTGTGGTAAGTGGGGATTACTGGGAGACCTGCATCGCAAATGTACTGGTGATCTGAACTGAAATGGGAGAAACACCTGTGATATGCCACGGGAAGTTTGCCATATGATGATTTGCTGTTACAAGTTGTTTTTTTAAAATTCAGATGGGTCTCCTTATTTGGCCATCATGAGGACATACATTACTACTTGTCCTTTCAGAGGCCATACCCTGCAGAATCCATGGGAGGATGAAAACAGATACCTACCAGGGACTGGGGTTTTCCCTAGATGAGGCTCTGTATATTTATTTCCCCCAGCACCTTGGAGTCCTGTGAGACAGGGCTGTGCCTCTGAAGAGGTGTCCCAAGAAACACTTGCTTTCAGCAGTGATTAGCAACCTGAGTAAAACGTGCCTGCGATATCAGTACAATGTCAGGATCTCTAAGAACTCGAGCCATTAATGCACAACCTCTCTCCTTGACTGGCACGATTCCATTAATAGCAGAAAAGCGCTTTTGCATGTGGGTGAGCTGTTGTGCCCACGTAAAGCGGAGTCTTAACAGCATTACTTTATGTGTTTGTGTGTTGGACGATGGCTCTACCTTACAGTGATTTCTGCCGGCAAGAGGCGTCATCCAGTGATGCCATATGATGATACTGATGGCCAGGATTTTGTGATTTTATTAATTATTAGATTTGTAGGAGTGCCTGTCAGAATTAACACTGTATGCAGTGAGTATGCATAGACTCAAAATGCATGAGGTTTCTGTCTCAAAATGACTTTTTTTTTTTCTTGCATTTGCTATGACTTTGAGTGAGCTTGAATGACTCACTGAAACCACTGATTTCCAGAGTGTCACTTAATGGACATCTAATTCTGGATTAATGCACAGACAGATTTATAGAGGAGCTGGACACCACATGGTCTGAGGCAGTTAATGGGTGCTCAGTGCCTTGGGTGCTCGGTGCCTGGCTGGCTCCTAGTGGCATCCAGAACTAGTTCCTACATCTTAATACTGGCCTTCTGCCTTTTTTGACTCAGTTTCCACATTTAATAGATTATTAAACATATTCTCCCTGCCTCACAAAGTTCCTGGTGCTTTATACATGAAAAATGCTGTATAAACATTATCTGTATCTGTTCATGTATTTTTCTTCAACAAATGAATGTCGTCTTTTTACAATGAGAAGCTGAAATCATTTATTGCTTCAGTCTGAGGAAGTTAACGTCCTGCCTGCAGCAGGCCTATTTAAAAGAATTTAGAAGACAAAGCACAGTACTAAGTTTGTATTCCTATAAGATTCTCATTTGCCAGATGATATAAGTCTAACTGAAAGACTTTGAAGGGAGGCATCCTTTGACCGCTCACTATTTATATAAAATATTGACAATGAGACTATCAGATTCTTCTCTTAATGTAGTTAAAAATATTTGGATCTTTTGAATTTCTTAAGAAATATTGTGCCGTTTTGTCTTCCCTTTGCCATAGAACTAGGAGGTTATTAAAATGAAAAACTGCCTTTTAGCCTGTAGTGTCTTGGTCGGGAAGATTATTTGTGCATATTTTCCTTGCTATGTGAGCCACTGTATATTATATAAAGTACTGTAACTGTGGTGGTGATTCCTCTGCTTTGTTGCTGTGCTACAACTTTCTCATTCCCTTCAAGCTTCACAGATAAATTTATATCGCTTCTGACAGCTTAAAATGTTATATCCTTATTAACCTTTAAATTTACGCTTTAAACTGGCCTGGTGGGATTGCATATGGAATGATTTAGATGACGCTCGAGAAAATTTTCTTATCCAATAACTAGTTTGAATAGTTATTCTATATTCATTATGAGACTGTGTTACTGCAAGGAAAGTTGTTATCACTTGTAGTGTTGCTGGAGAGTAGGAAATGATAATGTTAATGCTCATTAGTGGAGTTGTTACAAAAAGAAGAACTAGAAAATAATTTTTTTTTCTGCCTTCCACAGTATATTGAAATCCATGGAGTATGCACCATCTGAAAGCTCTGGTGCGCAGGTACTGAACCTACTTTTGTTTTCTTACTTCAGCAGTTCAGTTAATTAACAAAAATTTTGTCTTGTAATTCATTGGTGTTGGCATGGACAATTTCCTGTTGATGTTGAGACATACGGGTTGATCCTTGTTTTCCTGAAGTTTTCTTATTTAAAAAGCTGAACTGAACATTTTTTGCTTGTTAATTTCTTTTAAGTGGTCAAGGACAAAGAATGACATTTCAGCTGTGCTAGAGTGGATAACCATAATGTTGTGAAGTTGAGTCATTTAAAGATACTAGAGCTGGTGTACAGCTACACTGAGATTTGCATGTTTCTTGTACTGACAGCACACTGAGCAAGGATTTTAGCATTTTTAAGTCTTTGTTAGCCTTGAAAATAATGGTCACAAAAGAAAACAAACCTTTAAGTACTGAGAAAACAGGAGAAAGCTCTGCTATTCCAGCAAATTAATCTTACTTAAGTTTAAAGGTTATGAATTAAATTCCTGCTTCTGAAATCTGAACTGAATATCAATATACGGGGATTAATTTTCAATATGGTTTTTAATGATCAAGGGTTAGATATTTAGTGGAAGGTAAATGGCAGGTTTCTGTGACTGATTTATTTTTAAACAAACTGTTCATGCTGAAACACAGCATTTCAAGGAAATGCTTAACTTGTGTCAGTTGACCTAGAAGAAATAATATAATCTTAACTCCTATTTTAATCAGATTAAAAGAAGTCTACAGCTTTTAAATTGAAAGCATGCCAGTACCATTTTAAAATAAATAGGATTAAGAAAATGTTCCATTACACATTTCAAAATAATGCAGAATTGATGAATGATTTACAACGAAAACTAAACAGTGAATCTCTTCTATGGCTCATGTAGGAGCACTGAGTGATTTCTGCAAATATATGCATGGTGAATTCCCTAGCTGCGTTCATAGCAGAGATAAGCATTTGTTTTTTAGTTCTGAAATTCTTTTTCAGTGCCTGAGTGAGACTCTAAATGCTTTTAGAAACAAACCTTCCACTTTGATTTTCTTTAGGATGCATCTAAACCGCTGGAGGTGCTGCTGCTGGAGAAGAACCGCTCCTTGCAGTCTGAGAACGCCACGCTGCGTATCACAAATAGTGACCTGAGTGGTAGGTTGACACAATTTTCGGCTATTCTGGTTTGTTTGCTGTCTTGTACAGGGAGGGAGGGCTGAGTGAGAGATGAATGTCTGAGCTAATGCATGGCAGAAAGATTAAGAGGCAACAAGAACACTGAGTAACGTTTGATTTCTGCAGTTTTATAGGCTGGATAATAAAATAAAACTTGGAGACCTCAGAGAGTCTTTAAAGGTTAGGAAAGAGAGGCATTACAAGATGTACCAACTGGTAGCGTTTGAGGCTGTCTTCCGTTTTGGGAACAAAATCATCCGTGGCACCAGAAGTCTCTTCCCCCACACACAATGTTATGCAAAATGTTTGCATGTAGAACACAATAATCTTCCTGTCTGATACATTTAGATATACTACCAGCAGGTCAGCTTGGAAAAACAAAATACTTTCTTTTTAGTGAAGTGTGTTTGCCGTTTAGCTTTCCTAATGTGGGCTTTTTTACATCTTGTGTGCACATTTTTTAAATGGCAAGTCATGGAATTTCCAGATACTTGAATGCTTATGGTTTTTGCAGCTGGAAGAAAGTTAAAAGTTGCCACTGGCCCTGGGATTACTGAATTCTGAAGCGTTTTATGACTTTTAACTGAGTGATCTTGGTGCATACACCTAATGGTGATTCCTTTATTCAAATTGGTTTGTTCCAAAATGTAAATGTTTGCTGCATTTGGGTTCAGTCAGGTCCAATGAGTAATGTCTTGAATGAGAGACAACAAAGAGACTTGCTGTCTGTAACTTGCATTTATTTTAAATGTGTAACTGCACTTCATGTAATTGTTCTAGTTTTAATGTTTGTAAGGGGGATTCTCCAGGCTGCAACATACAAGAAAGGTGCAAACATGAAATGCATGTTGTTTGTTTTGGGGGCCTTGTTTGGCTTATTAAAATTTCAATTATGGAAAAAACAAATGAAAACAAACCAAAAACAAACCAAAAACAAAAATCCCACCGCCACTTCATTGGCCCTTGTAAATCTGCACTTTTTCCCTTTGCGGGGCAAACTTTGCATTTTTTTATCTTGGTTTTTCCCTCTTTGATCCCCCATAATGCATTATGTTTGACCTTCCTTGTAGGGTCAGCCAGGAGAAAAGGGAAAGACCAGCCTGAGAGTCAGCGTCCTGCAACCTTGCCGGCCTCCCCTCCTTCTCAGTTGCTCCGCAACGCGGGGGAGCAGGCTTCCAATACTAATGGTACACACCAGTTCTCACCAACGGGTTTAAGTCAAGACTTTTTCAGCTCATCCCTGGCGAGCCCCAGCTTACCCCTGGCCTCCACAGGAAAATTTGCACTAAACTCTCTCCTCCAGCGACAGCTAATGCAGTCCTTCTACTCCAAGGCAATGCAGGAAGCAGGAAGCACAAGCATGATTTTTTCAACAGGTCCTTACAGCACAAACTCCATATCTTCCCAAAGTCCATTACAACAAAGTCCGGACGTAAATGGCATGGCCCCGTCTCCCAGCCAGTCAGAAAGTGCTGGGAGCATCTCTGAAGGCGAGGAGATAGACACAGCTGAAATTGCACGTCAGGTGAAAGAGCAATTGATCAAGCACAATATCGGACAGCGGATATTTGGACATTATGTGTTGGGACTGTCGCAAGGGTCTGTGAGTGAGATACTAGCCCGGCCAAAGCCATGGAATAAACTGACTGTGAGAGGCAAGGAGCCATTTCATAAGATGAAGCAGTTCCTCTCGGACGAGCAGAACATCTTGGCTCTTCGCAGCATCCAGGGTAGACAAAGAGGTAAGCGCTCGCCGGCCAAGGGTCTTGCCCTGTTTTCCTGTTAATTACAAATGTCAAAAATCAGACACTTCCCTGTACGGGGCCGTTTGTGCATTGCTGCTGTTTTCACCCAAATCAGATGTCAGGTACAGAAAGCACAGCTTTTTAACTCTGTTTTTCAGCACTCAAGCAGGTTAGTATCTTTGCTTATGCTTTTTTTAGCTGCTGACTTGTGTTTGTCAGCAGGAGCAAGCAGCAGGGACTCTTAAATCCCTCACTTCCCAATAGCTCCATGTCAGAGCTAAATACTGAGTGAAAAGGGTCAGTACCTACTAAGGGTGTCAGCCCTCAGAAATACTTGAAAATTTTTATTTGGGGTTGTGTATTGAGACCAGGCTCTTGTTGTGTCTTGTGTGATTTTTTTTTTCCAAAGTGTTTTGACAAAATATCATAGGTGATGCATGAGATGAGTAATTAAAAAACAATCCTAGTTTAAAGCAGCTTTGCATATTCAAGGCAGTGGTTTTAAAAAACAACATGCATTTCATTGTGATTCATCTTAAGCAAAGACTGAGATTTACATTTAGAGAAACTGAAAAGTAAGTTGTTTACAGTCAAGAAATATTGGAAAGGACAGGCAGGGTTTGCCTAGATTTTGTTTAATTGAAAGCGCACACTGTTAGATTTATAATCTGTTCTTCCTTTTGATGATTGTACTTGAGGGGATTATCTGCCCATCTTTAACCTCTTCATTTTTGGTATCTCTAGACATTTATTTATATCTGTCTAATCTCCTTTCCGAACGTAGCTGTAATCTTTATTAACAAATCAGCCAGCCTTGCTTCTTCCAAAGTAGCCAGCTCCTCCAGCACTCAGGCAGAGGCTTGAGGGGACGAGGACAGCTCGAACCCTCACGTTCAGAGACAGGCTGCTAGCTTCTCATGTCACACAGCCCATGATGTCAGAGCAACCATCCCCTGATTGTTTTGTTCTTACCAAACTTGTTTTTCAACAGAGAATCCAGGCCAGAACCTGAACAGACTATTTCAGGAAGTACCGAAACGAAGAAATGGGTCTGAAGGTACGTCACAGGCAGGTGTTTTTCTTTGCAGTCAATCCCTAGGAAGTGGAGTGTGCTTTAGCTGTGTGTTTCCTTAAAACTGTGCAGTTTGATTCTGGCCTGGAATCTGATAGAAAAACAGACAGTAAGTATAAAACAAACCATGGGTTAGACGAACACTTTGCTTTTTCTAATTCTGCTGCTGCTGTACTAACGTAACCCTGTTTGGATACTTTTTCCACTCCCAACCTCGCTGTGTACGCAGATAAAAAGAAATAAGTGATAGAAGTGGCTTTATAAAATCATCAGACCTATTGAAATGCTCTCTTTGCTATTTTTGAGATTTTGGAGGGAGAAGGTTGCACAATTAAAACATCACTCGCATACTGCTTATGCTCTAGATTTACTTCTTTCTTCTCATGGGGCTTATGTTGACAAATACACTTTAATACGCTGTTAAATTAGTATGATACTTCAGTATGGTGTATGAAAAAGACAACAAGATAAGTGAACATCAGATCCATAAATTATCACAGAACAGGAAGTACGAATGTTTTTCTTCTCTGTAGATTAGTTGCAGAATTTTTCTTTTAGCAAGGCAAGAGGAAGAAGAAAAAGCAAAACCAGGTACCCCGAAACTCTGTAGTTATTTTCACTCCAGTCATAAATCAACTTGCTCACTTAGAAACGATAATCTCATAATGAAAAATGCGGTTAAGTGCAATAACATTTGCAGTCATAGTTTTCCCTCCTTTTCTTCCCCTTAGTGGTTAAATAAACCAAAACAAAATCAAACAACCAAGCAATAGCAAGTAATAGCTCTTAGCTGGAGAGTACTTCAAATGGTATCTGCATTTAAATGACTGTTTCTCTTAATGTATTAACCTCTAGAAAGTTAAAAACTGTTTTAATCTAGTTACTTTTTAATTCTGTTTTGGGCTGAATGTATACTCATCCTACTTCGCCTAGCAGCTGATGCAATTTTTAAGGTTTCCTGATCTTATGTTTTTAGCTTTCTTCCATTCCCCTCTGGTTCTTTCCCCTTCTGTTTCCTTTCCCCTTCCAAAAAAAAAGAAAAGGAAAAAAAATAGACCTGTATATGTTATTCTGGAAGAGGAATATATGACCACCTAGTTCTTCCTCTGACGTTGTCAGTGTTTTCATCATTCCAGTGCAGCTAGCGGGCAGGCTTTTGCACAATGAGGATATTTGTCTTTTATTATGTTAAGTACTTGGTGTTGTAAATGTTAGTAAAGGTCCTATGTAAACTTCCGTCAGGTTATGCTGGCGGTGTATCAGTATATGCTGTCTGTGTTAAAAAAAACAACCAAACAAATAAAAGTTTTCCTGGTGTCATTAGTTTTGTTTTCCTCTTCAGGTAATATAACCACAAGAATCCGAACCACAGAGACTGGCTCTGATGAAGCCATCAAATCCATTCTCGAACAAGCCAAAAGGGAGCTGCAAGTACAGAAAACAGGTACGGTCTCATTTTCTCTCTTGCTCCTTTTATTTCAGAATTTAATTAAAACAATTACCATGAGCTTTCTGGTCAGTTAATTATATTCTTAAAGCCTTGAATGTAGGTTTGAAGAGCTTTTTTTATTATTTTTATTTTTATTTAGTGGAGTTGTTTCTGTCTATAAGACATCCCAGGTTAAGGTTACATGTGTCATGGCTTGGCAGCGTCTCCGCTCAGTGCTCTGCCCCGCTCCTCGGAGAGCAATGCTGGGAGATTTCTGAGCACCTTTTCCCACGTGCAGAGCTCTTGTCTTCTTTATAACACTGCAGACCTCCAGGCAGTTACTCTGCAGGACAAACCTACAAAATCCTTTCTTCTACCAGTTTGCTCCTTGGAGAAGGAATGGCTTGTGCTTTCTCTTCTCTTCTATCTAACTCAGGCCCCAGGGACACAACTGCATGGGAGAGGGAACTGAATGGATTTGTCGGGGTGAAGGTCACGATCTAGCCAGCAATTACCAGTCACATAGTACCATCGTACTGTGGACAGCATGTACTGAAATTATAATATAGGCAAACTCAGTTCTAACTTTTATATGACTTTATTTTTGGTTACACAATGTATTCAGTGAATGAACTGGCAAATCCAAAAAGCATTTCCTTTCCCAAAAACATCATTAGTGTAACTTCTTAGCCCAAGATAAGTTTAATTTCTCATTGTATGCTGTCATGTAGTTAACATTTCTGCCTAATCCATAGCCCTCCCAACTTTCCAGCACTGCTAAAGGGCTAATGCTGAAGTAGAGAGTACTGTGCGTTACTTCTGTTTCATTTTTTAAAGTAAATACTGATTTACAGTTTTGTATAGTTGTCTTTTAAATGAAAACTAAACTAATCTCATGGCAAAATAGAAAAGGATAGTTAATATATGATCTGAATGATGTGACTTTATACAAGTAATAATTACGTAGAGAAAAATGTGGACTGTGTGTAGGAAACTGCAAACATGTTGGTCAGTAGCGTGTTTCATCTGAGAATCTCAGACTTCCTTTCAAATATTAATTCAGCCTCAAAACTCCCTATGAAACCAGTAGATAAAACAGAAGAGATGGTCCCACTGCCTTTTTTCCATTTCATGGCTTTTCATGTATTTTATAGTGTGTGACAGGAAGGAGTGTAGGGAGGCAAATTCGGAAATGTATTCAGATGAGGCATAATATTACTAGAATAATACGCAGCATGTTTCAAATCTTACTTCACTTTGAGGCCACTTCTTGCAGTGTACGGGTTCCCTGTTACTATCTAGTGCTTCACTTTCCCCATTCTTTGTAGAGTAGCTTTCAGAGGAATTGGTTTTCAAGCACTGTGGACTTCAGTGGAGACTTAACTTAAATGGAAACAGATGCCATTGCAAAAACCTCCTGGCTCTGCAGAGATAATTCTACACCCACATTCCAGTCTCTGCTCATCCCTGACTGCTGCAGCACAGCCACGCCAGTCCTGGTTCACCACTGAAATATACTGCATTTAGGTGTTATCTCTTCTGAAAGTGCCCATGGCTCCATTCTAGGGCTTCTGATAAGGCAGAAAGTGATGGCCAGGCATCAGCCTGATTTTTATAGAGCTGTTGATTTCAGTGGTTAGGACCATGGAACAAGAAAACACGAAGCAGGAGCATTATTTAGCTTGTCAAATCAAATAAGGAAGTCTCTTACTAAAGTTCTTGCTTTGTTGTAATTTGTGTGTTATATTTTTGGAGGTAAAAGGAATCACTATATTTATATTGTAAGAGGGTATTAATAGTTTGTCCAGGTGAATGCAGCTGTGTTCAGCTTTGAGTGTGTGTTACGACTCATTTGTGGAGATAGAGAGAAGTGAAAGGTTAAATAACTTTGTAAATAGAACTATAAAATGTTATTGACCACTTGGGGTGGGGGAGGAAGAGGTGAAGGCTTGATTTTCAAAGGCATTTATTTGAAAATTTTTACAATGGTGGAGAACGTGCAAGTAGTTACTAGACTTCTGCAGTTGAGTCTGTGTGTGCAAATGTCCAGCACTTTGGCAAGTATAAAAATTTTCCAGTGAAGAACTTTGGAAATCTTACCTTATTTTGAAAAGTGCAAATCTTTGCTTAGTGAAAACTCCTCCCTCCCATCCAGAAATGTATTGCAGCCCTTTTTCTGACAGGGAAAAATTTACAGTAGCACGTGTTGAATATAAAGCATATTCCTGTGTTGCATTTAGTCTTTTGGTTGTTTTTCATAGCTGAGCCGGCTCAGCCGCCTTCTGCATCTAGCAGTGGCAATTCTGATGATGCTATTCGATCCATTCTGCAACAAGCCCGACGCGAAATGGAGGCACAGCAGGCTGCCCTTGAACCTGCCTTAAAAACACCACCTTTATCTCAAGCTGACATTTCTATCCTGTCCCCCAAACTAGTATCTACACCTGCAATGTCTTCGGTTTCCAGCTATTCTCCTTTGGCCATATCCCTGAAGAAGCATTCATCTGTCACTGATTCCAGTATCTCTGCATTGCAGAACCTCTCTGGGCTCAAAAAGGAGCCTCAGGAGGCACCTGTTTTAGAGCTTCATGGAATAAGTGATTCTGCCCAGGGTATGTTGAGGCATGTTAAAAATGAGTTGGGACGTGGTGGTGCTTGGAAGGACCATTGGTGGAATACTGTGCAGCACGAGAGAAGAAATACAGCTCTTCCCGAAGATATAAAAGTTGAGGAAGCCAGTGGTGGAAAAGAAAAGGTCAGCAATCAGACTAGGCCAGATCGTAGCCAGCTCCAAGGACCATCTTCTTCAGAGTATTGGAAAGAGTGGCCAAACGCTGAATCTCCGTACTCCCAGAGTTCTGAATTGAGCATGACTGGGGCGAGTCGCAGTGAGACACCACAAAATAGCCCCCTCCCTTCATCCCCTATCGTGTCTTTGTCAAAGCCATCCAAACCTTCAGTTCCTCCACTGACACCCGAGCAGTATGAGATTTATATGTACCAGGAAGTGGATACGATAGAGCTAACGCGGCAGGTCAAAGAAAAGCTAGCAAAGAATGGCATCTGCCAAAGGATCTTTGGGGAAAAGGTAAAGAACTGGTTATCTCTTGTTACACCAGTATTGTGAATGTGCATTCTGCTCCCTCCGTTGGTACGGAGCTCAGTTTAACAGAGGGGGTAATGCCACCTATGTCTCAAGGAAAAATGTTCTTTCTTCGTATGTTAAGTATGTAAAAAATAAGCTCACAAAGGAAAGTATTCGTTTTCCTGTATTTTGTGAATTGCATATGTTTTTGTACAAAGATTGGCTTCAGCCCCTTGTAATTAGAAATGGGGCCCCCCAGTTTAGAAACACTGAAAGCTGAAGCAAACATTATTGAGACTCAATATTTCATGCTTAATGTAATGAATTCATGGAATATTTGAGTAATACCATTGTCATGACTGGAGAGTCTTAAATTTGTTGTCAGTGAAGATTATGGACACAAGAGCATTTTTCCTTCTTTTTAATATTTGGAAATGTGCACAAGGGTATTTAAACAAACACACAGAAAATCCCCTACCTCTCCTTAGTCTGAAGTCAAGAATTCACGGTCATTTCTTATACCTAGTGCTTGGTATCTTAGCGTGCTTTGAGGTGTTTTTAAGTAATGTTTGATTACAGATATGCGATGCATGATAAGGCTTTCTGAAGTTCTCACGTTGTGGGCCCTAAGCACGGAACACGTGGGATTTCGGAGGGGTCCCCAACCACCAGAAAACACTTCCCAGGCTATAAGAAATGGTGGACATCGGTTGTTTCTTCTTCCTATAAAGAATTGAATCAATATAATAGTATAATAGGAGCTGGCATCGTACTATTACCTTTTCACTAAGATGTAAAATGAAAAGCCTGACCTCTGGGGGTCATTAAAGATCCCATGGCAGCTTTCATTAAGTGTGATTTTTAACCCCTGTACCTGTGCTGAATTCCAGGCAAGTAATTGTGTTCTGCCTGTCTGAAATTCCCCTTTGCTGCAGTCGGCTGTATTCTTAAATATTTACTTGCGTGGAGCAGCCGCTGCTACAGGTAAAAACACACATCGTTATAATTCATATTAAAAAAAAAAAATCAACCAAATATAGGCCTAGTCTCAAAAGTCCCAATTATTTTTGTTTGAGAACAAAATACATGCCAATCATTTCCTGTTTTATCTGCCTGTGTGTGCCTGGACTCTGTGTTTTTCCTGTTAGAACTGATGAAACTATTTGACATAAAATATGAAAAGCATGCAAATCTTGCACCATCCTTCTGCCGTTTGTGCTGCCGCTCCATTCCTGCAGGAAAAAACTCATGCTCCAGAAGGAAACCACAGCAGGAGAAAAGCATTTCCATCAATAAATTACCTACAGACGTAATTTTTCGGTTTTACTAATTGTCCATATAAAACCGACTTGAGCGGTACAGCAGTAAAGGAAACCAAAGTGATGTAAATTACCCCCCTTCTACATCAAATGTGTTAACGTGCCGTTCTTGGTTGCTTCACTTCAGGTATTGGGGCTGTCCCAAGGAAGTGTCAGTGACATGCTCTCCAGGCCAAAGCCATGGAGTAAATTGACTCAAAAAGGCCGAGAACCATTTATTCGTATGCAGCTCTGGTTGAATGGTGAGCTGGGACAGTGTGTCCTGCCTGCACAAGGGCAGCAACAAGGACAAGGTAATTAAAATTCCACTATGTTGTTCGAGTTCAGGAGGAGGAATTTTTTTTTTTTTTTTTTTTTTTTTTTTTTTTAAATTTGCAGTAAGTGAGACTTGCACCTGGTGCTAGTCCAGGCATTACTGGAAGCGGCAGCGTCCACCCTCACAGCCCAGCCTGTCCCTAGGTGGACACGCTGGGAAAGTTTAGGAACGAAGCACTCATTTATGCGGAATTGATAAGCAGCAGTTATCAAGTTCCTAATTAGGATGATATTATCTAGGTATGAATTTGATACCTAATTCAAAAAATTTTGGCCAAAGAGCTGGAAAATCTTGTGTGCTGTTTTCTAGGGTTGCATAGGGGATTTTTATTGTTCCTAGGAGAACACCGATTGCTTTCTCAGGAGGTGAGCTAGAAGAACTAAGCTTTAAAGGGGGAGTGCTGTGTTGCAATTACGCTTTTATTGTGGCTCTCTCTTATCCTAATACCTATTGATACAGAAAGGCCAGACTAGAGTTTGGCCCCGGTTGTACCCTTATAATGCCACTGACTTAAATGAGCCGCGTGCCCTTGTCGAGATCAGCAGTTTGCTATTTGTTGAGCCTGCTTACTGTTTAGTTTGTGGTTTGGCATCTCCTTTTATTGTTCCCTGATTTTCCTCTCCTCTCTTATCTAGTCCTTCACTCTGTGACATCATTACAGGATTCCCTACAGCAGGGATGTGCAAGCTCAGGTAATCAGCTGGTTTCAATGATTTGCTCTGAAATAATTCTCTCTGCTTTTGTTACATTTCTTTTGCTTTGATGCCGAGAGGTTTCTCGCGTTTTGTTGTATCATACAGGAGTCCCTTCAATTTTTTTATTAACACAGTTAATTCCTCGTTCTCTCCTTGTTGCTATGGCAGAGGTAGGGAGTACACATATTTAGCTGCATATATTAGGTAAAGAGACTCTGTCTGATCTTGGAGATCATTGGCTCTGTAGGGTTTTTTTTTTTTTACCATAGCTCAGCTTATCAACTTGACATGTGACAATGGCTGTAAAACAAGCCTTTCGTTTGTAATGTGATCTACGTACTCCAGCTGCCTTACTCACTGGCGTATTTTTTTGCCACTTTCATTTGCACAAAATCCGCTTAGCTAATTTGAAGGTGGGGAAAAGACCACGTTATGTCTTTCTTTTTCAAGCTTTGTTAAATATTCCAAGCTGACCTTTTTTTTTCTCCCTCCCCTTTCTGTTTGCAAAAAAGCAGATGCAGCAAAGATGACTGAAGTGAATTGCTAAAGGTTTTATAAGATGACCACAGTATAGGAAGGAGGCTGGAACAGAACAGCTGTGTTCCTGCTGTTAGATACCAAGCTCTACCCACACAGACTTTTTACCGATGATATGTTTAGCGGACGTAAACCACTCGGGCTGGTTTGTACTGTAGAAAAATACTTGTGCCCTGCTCTGTACTTAAAGCCGGTGCCCTGTATTGGAGAATTACTGCATTTCAGGATACAGAGAAGGATGGGTTGTGTTCTTCTTCCACCTTTCTGCCATTCTGAAACACTTTTTTTCTGGAGCTTGCTGGGTTTATTAATACCCCAACCAAACTGCTTTTTCTCTCTACTGGGAAACTATTTTGCATTCTGAAGGATTTCACTAGAAGAGAATCCATGATGATACTCAGTCCACTTTTTTTTTAAGAACAACAGTGGAAAATAAATAGATAAAAGCAAAAAGAAAATATGCCCCTTGTAAAAACAAACCGTGAAAACAAAACCAAAATGGGAAAAAATTATTTGCAATCATAGGGCTATTGTTACTTATAGCCAAGCATTTAGCGAACATGGAAATTTCCTGCGACGTTTTATACTCTGCTGTTCGTTAAAAGCATGCCATTGACTACTTTTTTTTAGTGTCAGTACTATGCAAGAGTAACTGTTACAGTTATAAACGCCTAAGACAGCATGGAAAATATGAGTAATTAATTGTAGCCATTTTAAGAGGAATTTGAAATCAGAGGAGCTGGGAAAAGGCTGCATTGTTATTGCTAATCATCATATTTATGACTAACTGTAATTATAAAAGATTGAAAGACAAACCCATAGTATTAAAAACCGACCACCTTACGGATTCCCGTGAGGATTGCTGGTAGCTGAAAGTGATTTCCTTCAGGAAGTTCAGTTTTGCTGCAGTGATATTTTGCTCCCCTCCCACACTCCCAATCTCGTTTGTCAGTTCCTGCCCTTGAGCTAATATTTTGTGAGGCGACACGTTCCTATCAGCTAATAAAATCATATTATTGATGATCGCCCTCCTTCTTTCCTTAAAGCAGACTTACAAATGAGAAAATGGGCTTGTGCCCTTTTCTCCCTCCTTTCCGATGATTAAAAATAAAATTGTTGTACAAGACATTCTTTTCTTGGTGCCTTTCTCTGTATAAAGGAATAAGGAAGGTTGTGACACCAGGCAGAACAAAAGAGCGAAACCAAGTTACTTGAATGAGTAAGGGCAGTTTGGTAATTTTCTTTTATTAGCAGCTGTTCTGTAATTAAAAACGCAGCAAACAGTTTGGAAAAGGTAATAATAATTATGCATTTGTGAAAGATCCTCCACTCCAGGGCAGGAAAATAAGAGACAGCTCCAATTTTCTGGTCTTCTGAGACATTTCCCAGGAAAATCAAGGCAGAAAAGGTTGCATACTTGTAATTTTAAAACAGAAATTAATCAGAACAATTTTGAAATGAGAAAAGGTCTGGAGCCTTTTCCATGTAATATAATTGGCTTGGAACTTGTTGAATGCATGAAGGGAAAGAAGCAAAATTAAACTAATACATTCAGTGGCTCCTGAGTGCTTTGCCAAGAAGGTCTTCAGTGTACAGAGTGTCAACATGCATAGTAATGTCTCAAACTTTTATTAGCTGTGAGTATTTTCATTACCGTTTGGCAGTATTCTGTCAAACTAGCAAGATTTTCTGGATTTCTGACCCAGTTAGTTACGCGTCTAGATCATAAGGTTTCAATTAACACCTCATTCATGAAAATCTGTTCTTTTGTCCAGTAATTTTCCATTGTCACACATGGACAGATGAACCCATCAGTCTTTTATATGTGGGAATGAATGGATAAGTATCATGTATATATATTTTGAGATAGCAAAGAGAAGCCAGGCTTGTTTTTCTTCTTTGAAACCTGTATTTATGAATTTTTAAAAAAACACAGTCTATACCAAAATTACAACCAGATATATATCTGTATTTTCTGCCTGTGACCTTTCATCAAGGCTTTCGTGAGTTTGTGCAAGTTTCAGTGAACGTATTTTACACAAAAATGGTGTCTGTACCCTAGGTGGTCAAAAATAGTATCACTGTGCCTTTTCTAACATTTTTTTCTGTGTATTTCTTTCCACCTAAATGCTCTAATGCCCTTGGGTAAATCTGCCTTTTTAATGATTTATGTGTCAAAAGCATGGACCAAATCACATGGAAAAAAAAGTTGAATTAGTGTCACCCAACTGCATCAGCATTTTTTCATGATGAATTTGGCCCTTATTTAGTTGCATTACTGATGATCAGAGCTGGGTTGGGTTTGGACAGTAGCCATGTGCCAGAAGAAGGTTTATGTGCTTGGATATTTTTCTAAATACTTGTACTGTATATAGCTCTTATTAGTTTGTTTTATTTTGGAGTCTTATGCCTTTACTGAGCATCTATATGACATTAAGATAAAGTTTCTTTTTTGGTGCTGTTGATTTCATAGCCACTCCCAGGAAAGCTGAATTTTTATTCACTTCACTATTTATCCTCTGTGAAGGACATATACTCTCTATATACTACATTAAAGACTTGCAAATACTCAGTGGGAAAAAGACGTGCCTTTTTGGTATGTGTTTCTGTAAGGGTCGTCTTATGACCTAATGTGGAAATCTTCATTTGCCGATACAGCTGCGGGTGATCTCAGGGGATTTTGAATTTCCCTTTTGTTTGTCTTCCTTTCTGGGTATCATCCATCATTCCTAACCTCATGCTGCTTAGCAATAGTAACACTCATGGGAGTTGAAGAAAGGATTATAGCAGCATAAAATGGGGAGCTAATTAGAGCTTGTTTCAAAATCAGAATCTAGCTTGAGATAATTGCATATTATCTGGTGATTTAAAAACCCAAGATCTACTGTATTTAGATCAACTAAAATATGCATAAAAGCTTTATTTTCAAAATAAAACATTTGTAACAACAGGGAGATTACTTATCATCCCTTGGGAAAGAAAACTGGAAAAAAAATCAGAATGCAATCTATGGTTTACCGTAGTTATGATATTAACAGACACGTTGTGGAATGATGACAAACCCAGGTATCCGTCATATTTCTATTTATGTAATACGTATTCGTGTAATATTTTTCAGTACAGAAGCTGCTGAGTGGGCAGGTAGTTAACTATGTATTGGGTAGATCTTCCCATTTACCTAATAACAGAGGGACACTGTCACATTGACTACTCCCAAGATAAACGAGGTGGGGAGAGAGTGTATTTCAGGCTTGCAATCCATATTCAGGATTTCCATCCTGATGGGCTTACAGGAGGAGCTCACTAGCCACATGGTGGCAATGGAGGAGCTCTTACTCCCCCACCCCCCCATTCCGCCACAGTTCACGATTATTTCTTTAATTGTACTGTTTTGTTTTGGACAGGCAGAGCTGTCCAAGATGGTGCTCCAGAGCACAATTGGGATTAGTGCGTGGAGAGCTGAATCCTTAGTACCTGGAGATCAGACAAGTGATCAGTCCAGTGATGTTGACAGATCTTCCCAAATCTGAGCTACTTTTTGTTGTTGAATCGGAGAAGAGATTGTTCTGCAGTCATTTGCTGGCATTCCGGGTTAATAAAATTGTATGACATGGAATGTTTGTGGTTAATGTAGTCTATAAAATGGAAGAGAAGGGAGATCACATGGCTTTTAATAGCTGTGTAGCTGGACTGGAAGAATTCCTTGCATAGGTGGTGTATGTTTGATGACCAATTTTTGAGTCTTTGCATTTGGTCAAGAAGATTGTCTCCTTTTGTGCTAGGTGCAAATGCCTTTTTAAAGTTTGGAGCTGAACAACGTAAGTTAGCCAAACAGTTATCTTCATGCTAATCCTGAAGCACACTGGTGCATATTGGTGAAGTTTCCACGTTCTTTCTGCGTGGCTTGAGATTGCGGCTCTGAAGCAGTTGGCCGTGGCTGTCTTGATTTCAAACCATAGGATATCAGTTGGCTCCTCATAAGGGCAGCTGTTGTAGTCTGTCTGTAATGTGTGTGATCATATTCTGTGCCATTTCCCTGACATTTGGACCATGAAAACCTTCCTGGCAGCCTTTCTGGTATCAATAAAGCTGCGAGAATTGCTGTCAAGGCACCTTACCGGGACCTGGGAATGCAGCTTGAAGTCAGTGTTTCAAGTTCGTTCTTAATATAATATTGGCTATCATGGCTAGCCATCATCTGGTCATTTCTGCCTCCTGCCTAGGTCTGTCCTCCCTGGGCTGTCTTGCATGGCCATAGTCCTTTGTCCATCAGCAATGCTTTGCACGTAGTTGGTATTTGTAGAGAAATTCCTGTCCTGGTTGTATTCTTTTCTGTCCATTGAACCGCCCAGTGATTAAAGTTGCAGAAGATGACTCCATCCTTGTTGTGGTCATAGCTTTACTGCTATAAAAGTGCTAAAGTAAAATACATAATCATAGAGTGAACACTGGTTTCTAGGCAGATATTCCTTGCGGCTGAATTACAATGACAAAGCACAAACACACTTTTCATATTAATATGGCAAAGAGGAGACTCATGCTGGATTCTGAAGACAAATTTAATTCACTCTGAAGTGTGGTTACGGGTTCGTAGCATTCATTTTGGAGAAGTTACCCAGTCAAGTTGCAGCTATGTTTTATTTCTGTGGCTAATTTGGGAATGTGGGTCCTTTACACTCACTCCCCTTTGGTGTGCGGGAAAAAATCTCCGAGCGAGGAGCTTGTGTGCAGCTCTGCAGTAGCATTTAGCCAGGCACACTATGGCTCATTCTCAAAGTCTTCATTTTTAAAAATTAGAATTAATGAATGAGTGTATTTTTTAAGCTGTATGAAAAAAGAAACTTTCCTGACCATTATTGCTGCTACGCTTCTCGGGTAGTTTATAGAGGAGTACCAGTTAGCATAGTAGTTGCTAAAAAGTAGATGTAGTTTGTGAATACATGCTTCCGCTGTAACTTCTGCATCAATCTGAGCATGTAACTTCCTTGCACTCTCTTCAGACCTTTTTTAAGAGAAACCATCGCTGTTGAATATTAGAGCTCTGTAAATTCCACTGTTCATCATTTCATTACTTATTACTTCATTTCATTAATTACCAGCATTTTCTTCTCCCTCCGCTTGCGCATTTGGAGATGAGCAGCCTCCTTTGGGGAGGGCGCCCGCATTACCTCCCCTCCCTGCTTCCAGGCACGGGGGGCTTCTCCTGCCAGCTGCTAACACAGAGGAGCTGGGTGGAAAATGATGAGCTGATACATTAGAAAGCCAAATATAAAAATAAGTGGAGCAGCACTGAAACGCGAGTGGGGCCGTCGCAGTCGTGCTGCGGCCCAGGAAGGCCAAGCAGCTCCGGGGAGGGTCAGGAGCCGGGGTGATGGCTGGGATCTGTCCCCCGTGGGCTGGCAGCTGCAGAAGAGGTCGGAAAGGCTCTTCCGCGAAGGGAGCGGATATTTGTCTGCTGGTAATAGGAGGCTCTGGCAGCTGGCAGAAGCTCACGTTGGTCTTGTGATTGCTTGTGGGAAAAGGAGGGGGCTGCAGGTCCAGCCCCCGTGGCCACGTGGCCGCCACCGGTGGGATGGAGATAGCCATCGCACCCTCAGCCGTCCCCGGCCGACAGCCCAACCGCTGCTCGGCAAATTACAAAATGCTCCTCTGCTGGATGAAAATTGCCTTGCTTTCAATTCAAAGAACAGATAATGGGCTATTTTCCTCCCAAAATACTGGAAAAAAGGTGTGCTAGCACCGAACGCGCGGGTTGTTATTCCCATCTTGTAATGGGGATGGAGCTACGAGACAGCTGTCTTCTCCACCAGGTAGCTCTGAAACAGGGAAATAAAAAGCCTGTTAGACTCTTAACAACGAAGTTCTGTTCTGATTATAGAGTTATATATTACTTGATAGCAAATCATTCTCAAGAAGAAAAAAAACCAGAAAATTACCAGAAAATTAGTATCGTCTAAGTTACCTTCTAGCCTGTCCTTTGCATTAGGGTGCGAGAAAAACTGATGAATTTTTCTCACCTAATTTGATGGGTATCGGAGGTTTTTAAATTTGCCAGCAGCCATCCAGAGAAACAGCAAACGAAGGAATCCAGTGATTATTTTTAATCTGATGAGAAACACAACTTGCACTGAAAACAAAGCAAAGTGGATTTGAGAACAAATTTAAATAAAAGTGAAGATAGAAAAATATCCAGTTAAAAAGCCTAACGAAAGGAGAAAATACAATGACAACAAGAAATGTAAAATAGGCCTGATAGTACATGTCCCATATTTATACTTGTCAAAGATAATTGCTCATAGCAACTTAAAATTTTGATACTTTTTCTTCGGCTGTATCTATAATGCCCTGTAGTGGGGCTGAAAACAGTGATTGTTTCCCGGAATAATTCAGGCAATATTTGTTACCATTTATTGGCGAAACCTGAGCTTGCCAAAATATCCCCATGTTGCTGTCAGTGCTCAGAGTCTCTCTGACGGGACTGTCCCAGGACAAGAAGCTGCTTTGGAGAGCAACGTTGTCCTTGCGAGGTATTCTCACCAGCTTTCCTCGCAGGTAGCCCAGCCCTGCTGCAGAGCCCAGCCAAAATATCCTTCTCTATCGCGTGGTTCCTTTTCGCTTGCCGAAGGGAGGTTGGGATGAGTGTGGGCTCGGGAGCTGCCCCCTCCGGCTCCTCTCTGCCTGGTTTGCGCACACGAAGGAGGTGTGAGATTAGCTGCGCTGTAACTACGGTTGTGTTTTATGTTTGTTTCTCTCTTTTACCCCTCTGGAACTTGGGTCCTAAAAATAGTGCAAGTTTGAACTGGCAGATGTTTCATTTGTCCTTTATGAGCGGACCAAAATTAGCCTCTGATTTGGCACCTAAATAAAGCAGCTTAACTGCCTTTATGCGAACTTTGCAATTACTGTCTATTGACGTGGCAACATTTTGTTGTGTTTGATGGGGAAAGGGTATTATGTAAGCAATACCAGCACCTAAAAAGCCAGCAGACCTTGAAAGAGAGAGGAGGAACAAGAACGAGCCCAACTGTTTTGTTTTGGGGGGTTGATTTGGGTTTTTTTAACTTTTTCTGACCCGAGTCAGGTGGGTTTTTTGCTAGTGAAGGTTTCATTTAAAAAAAAAAAAAGGCAAAAGTAACTTGGAAATGCTCAGAGAGCTGTCTATTGTAAAGGTAAAAAAAAAGAAATCTAATAAAAGGACAGCAATGGTTTCTCTAATTTCCAGAGAAAAATCTGCACAGAATGCCTGAAGCTGGGTTAGCAGTGGGACTCCCCAGGGGCAACAGAAAGATGTTATAATCAATTACCACATCATAACACTGATGTATGATAATTACTGAGTGTTCCTCCTGAGATAGTGCAGCATTTGGCTGGGATGCGGCTCTTTCATGGTCCACTGCCTGATTAATATGCAAATAATAGGCTGATTGCATGATGAATGCAGAAAATGAGTTCGCTGATAACGTGAGCACCGAAGCGGGAAGATGATAAATTACTTTTACTGACTGTCCTACATTAAGTACCCTTTCTCAACAATTTTATCACAAATTAAGTAAAGCAGTATGGAGAGATTATGAGGATGTGTAAAATAATGTACCTTAATAGCTTTTATAATATTGTTGCGTACAATGTAAATGTCATTTTGTTTCAGTACTTTAGCCAATACTCCTCCCAAAGAGGAGTGCATTTAGTATAGCAATGTTCAGGGTCACTCGTCTTCGACTGCTTTCTTCTAAGACGAAGAACAACCCACTGTGCTGCGGATGCGAGATAGGACTTCTCTGTTGGGGAAGGAAGGCGGTCATTAGCCTCGGATCCATCCCGTGTGTATCTTGCCCATAGCAAATGAATGTCCACGTTATCTAGTGGGGGAGATTTTATTTAAATGCAACGCACAGTGCACATATGCATCCTGCTTCATACTCTAGTCTGGAGCAGACGAGGTTAAAATCTTGAAGGAGGATATAGAAATACCTTCACACTCAGGGTTACGACAGAGGAGGACAACAAACAATCACAAACACGGTAACACGTTAAAGTTAGTCTCATTATAATAACAAGGGCAGCAAGTCAACAAAGACACCATAAGCTGCAGCAGAACCTCTAAAAGCTCTAACTCTGTTTTCCAAAAGGTATTGTGCACACGTTTATTTTGATGATACTAAAAATATACATGTGGGGTTGTGGCATCTTGATTGATTGCTTTCATGACATAGTGGTTTTATTGTTCCGAATATCCTTAATAAAGCTTCTCCACACAAGCTGTTTTAATAATAAGGTTATTGAAAATATTTTCCAGTAGTTATTTCTAAATACTGACTTGTGACTAAGGGAAACACAGAAAAATCTGAATATTAAATAAAGATTAGCAGAGTAGAGCAATATTTTTTAAAGCAGCCATGATTGTCATTAATCACCTAATTTAAAACCTGATTTCTTTTTAGAAAGGGTTTTTTAATTGTTTAAAGGTGATAAGTAAAAACAAAAATTTATCATTCAGCACTCTTCAATGCAAAGACCCTACTTACGGCTCAAGAAGCTATACGTGAGCAGGTAGGCATTTGAGGATATTCTCCCTATGTGCTTGCTGTATTGTCTGTACAGTGTTGTTTATGGATGTCCATAGACATCTGCTTTTGGCCAGTGAGACTGGGAAAGGATTTGGGGCTGCTAGCCTGACCTGAGCATTGCTGTGATGTTTCCAATTGTGTGTCTGCATCCAGATAAAAAAAGTCTCAAGTTCCTCTTTCTTTTTTTTTTTTCTTTCTTTTGTTGTAGAATAGCGCTTAAAATCATGGCTACATAGAGACCTCGCACTTCCCTGTAGGCCATTTCAAAAATGTCCCTTAATGCTTTTTATTTGACAGTTTTGTCAGGTGGTGCGGTTGCGTTAGGGGTTAGTGTGTCTGTTCCAAAGTCCGACGGATCTCACTACAGCTTTTCATTTTAATTTATTAACTCCAATTGTATCTTTCTGGACATCCTGGATGTTCAGACTGCCCTTCATAGCGATCTGCACTCCCCATCCGAGCCCATCCGCACCGCAACGGACAGCCAAGTACCAGAGTCCTTCTGACTCAGTAGAAGTTCGACAGCTGGAGTTTCTGCAGCCTTAGTTGTCAGCGCTGCGGCAGTGCTTAGCCTCCCCGCATCCAGGCGCAGCATGGTGCATATAGTGTGCAGAATAGAACTCCTCAGCTATCGAGGCATTTTGCATCAGTGGGGCACAACACGCCTCTCGGAGAGCAATAAGGCACTCGCTGACACGAGGTGTGGGCTCGAGGGATGTGTGTAAAGGGATGCAAGTGTTCACCAGCCAGGACGTTCAGTGCTGCCTTCCTGCAGCAGCCAGAGAAAGAGGGGTGAGACCCAAGTGATAGCACTGGCATACTCCACATGGCAAAGGCTTAAGAGGCAGGCACGGGGAGGAAAATCTGACCCGATCAAAGGTTGTGAGCTGAGCAGGACGGTTGCCTGGTTCCTTGCCCCGCCTGGTTCCTCGCTGCACGCTATCCAGACTGAGCAGGCATAGATCACACAGCAGCTAGACATGCTTCTGCTTGGTTATAAAGTTGGTTGGATGGCCCTGGGCACAGGATGTTCCTCACTTGTTCCGCAAGCAGCATTTAACTCCCAAGGCTGCACTAGGACTTTCCTCACTACGCTAACACGGAGACTGGCATAAAAGACCATCCTTTTGCTAATGGGCTTGCACTGCAAATGAGATCAGGAAGGAGTTCCAGATTCCTGTTCTTAATCCCTTCCACCCATACTGTGTTGCAGGTGTGTGGTGGCAGGTGGCTATATTTCAAATCTGGTTCACAGATTTGGTTCCCCCAAACACTTGGGACAGCACAGTTGTTCTTCAGTGTGGGGCAAAAATGGAGGTAAAGGATGGAGCCAGGAAAGGAATACCTTAGACTGGTATTGGTGCCAGTTCTTGGCTATGAGAAGTTGCAGTCTTAATGTAGGTCCGGGTATAATAATGGGATTTCCAAGACTGTCTGAGGCATTTGTGGTTGTGCATTCACTGAAAGCAGAATTGGTTGCCTAACTTTTCTAAGTGCTTTTAAATGTCCAGCTGTAAATCTCTCCTCATGAGTCTATCACCAGCTCCCATCTTACTTGCGTTTTTCTGAACTTCATCAGATTTCTCCAGCTCCTTTTGGTTTCTAGAATGGCTGAAAACATCCTTTTTTAACACAAGAACAAAGCTAACGTAATTATTTAGAATGGAATGTAAAATTGCAGCAAAATGTTGTAACCCTTTAACAATACTCAGAAGCAGGTTTGTTTTTCTCAAGTACTGCTAACATTCACCACCATCATTCAGTTAGTTTTATGTGCTCCTGTCATTTAACATACGCTCATATGCAGAACGGGGACCTTTATTTTCAGTATTGCCTCAGTAATTTCAGAGTTAACCAAAGCTGGTTTCCTCCCTTTTCAGTGCAGACACACATACATCTGCATGCTTTCCTAAAGGGGTTTTCTTTTGATCCCTCCCCCCATCCACATAAAATCTCCCTCTGAGCCAAGACCCAAAATAACATTTTCCCCCAAAGTTACAACATTTGCAAAACAAACAAACAAAATCTCCACAGTCATAGCGGAAATCTATAATCGTAACTACAGCAAGTGCTTGGAACTATTAACTGTACGTACCTACATACTTTACATCATTATATATGCACGCTGTAGGGAGGTTTGTATACTCTCTACATAAAACTGTGGGAGTTTATAACTGTAGGGAGGATCATATTTTCATAAGCCACATTAATTTGCAAATTGCGAATAGGCAAGGTTCACTCACTTAAATCCACCCAAACTACTACCTATGAGAAAGTGTTCAGCTTTCACGGGTATTTTCGTTTAATTAGTCAGAAGAGGGATGTATTGCAGTGCTGTTCCACAAATACTGATCAGATTTATTACATAGTTCAAACTTGCACTCCACCACTGTTAGCGAGGAGAGTTGTTACGATGCTTTAGAAGATACTGCAAAGACAGCCGCTACTAAAGGTAAAATTAGATAGAAAGTCAGAGGACAAGAATTCTCTCCCTGAAGTTTTCAGACCTGGGAAACAGAATAATGCGGTTGTCTTGAGGATGTTGCTGATCAGCTGTGTGATCAGGTCCTGATTCTCAGGACAGCATACCTCTGGTTTTGGTCTACAAGTTGGGTAGAATGGGCAACCTCATCATCCAGGGAAAGCAGAAACTAATCCAGTCCCAGTATGAGACGCTTTGATCTAAGGCAACCTGCCAGGTCTGCTGTTGTGCATTAACTCATCTGCACAAGGAGGTAAATGCAGGCCCTGAAGTAGCAAATGCTCTTTTAGAGGTTGCCGAGAAGTCTCCTGTCCACATTTGTCTGCTTTCCTTTTCCCTACTAATTTGCCGTAAAGGGAACAAGCAGAGCACAGGATGCGTCGTTGCCTCCCCACTCCGCTGTGCACAGGACGTGGTGGTTCTCACTTTGCCTCGATAAGGAACTTTGAATTTGACTAGTTTGGCATAGACCTGAAGCCTGAGCTTTGGACATTACGAAAAGTGGTGCATCAAACCAAGCGCCAGTTAAATCATGTTTGGGTTCTTGTCGGAATGTCACAGAGTACCCTGTCATTTTGTTTTAGCAACTTGTCCTTCCAAATGCGCAGTTCGCCTTATGGCATGCCAGCAGTAAAAATGTCACTTACAATAATTACTTTTTGGTGAAAATGCTTGCTGACTTCCTACCTTCAAGCTGTTTTTTACACAGTGGGGAGATAATAAGAAATGACTTTATCCTGACTGCTCAAATGAACACTAAATGGAATTTAGGTTATTATTACTTCAGATGGAGGACTGTGCATTGAAATTTAAATAGTGGATCGGGTAAACTACAGAGATTTGTCTCTGAAAATTATAGTGGATCTGCTTTTTCAATCTACTTTGCTCTGAAACTTAAGGCAGCTGTTGTCTGCCTGCTGCCTTTAGTATATAATATTTTTCATAATCCTTTTAGAGGCCCCTGAATACCTTCTGTGTTTTGCATGGTCTTCCCTAACTTCGCCATGTTCTGTACCTCATTCCCCATGAGTCCTTTTGCAGCTTATTACCTAAGCTTGTGTTAGCAACAAAGGTTGAGCAGTGTATTCTCCCAGCCGATCCTGAGCTGCAAAAGTACAGAGTGCTCTTTATAGGCAGGTGAGCGTGCGGGGAGGAGAGGCTCGGAGCATTGAGCTTGTGTTTTACGCTTGCGAATTCAGATGCTCTTGTTCAAATCTTTGCTCTGAACTTCCGATTTACAAGTGGATGCAAAGTCGTCATGCTGCCACGGCTGTAGGAGTTGAGGCTGGGTCTCAGCAAAAGTGGCAAACCTGCAGCTCTCAAAATGGGTACAAGAAGTTCCACTGGAGGAATCTGCCGGTGCTGGCAGACAGCAGCGTGATGCCTCTGGGACTGGTGAAACCGTATCCATGTCTCAACACTGCTCCGTCATCTAGATACCTCTGTTGAGGGGGGTACATCTGGGACTGGTGTCAGGTCATGTAGACATCTGTGATTTTCTGGGGAGGTTGTAGCAGGCATTACCTGCAAGTCTTTGCACCTGAGGTGTCCTGAGCTTCAGAAGGAGCCTCCAGCTGAAGCGTGCGGTGGATCTGGGCTATGTGGCCGCTTTTGTAGGGAGGGCCATGTTAGATTACTTCTTGTGGTTGGAAGAGTTCCTGTACATCACAAAAAAGGTCCTTCTTGACCAGTGCCCTGCAGTTTTGCAGAATATAATTAAATGTCTCTGATTGCTGAGTTCATGCAGCTGAGCGGGTGATGCTCAGGAGTGCTGCAGGAGGGGAGCCCAGTGCGGCCTGTGGTTTGTTACACCTTACAGGGATTTTGTCATGTTGCAATGGCAGAACATGATCAGACCTCGTAGAGGAATGTGTCAGGCTGATACTGTGTTGGGGGAAGTGTTTTTAGGTAATTTGCAGGCCACCAGTGGAATATTCATAGTCCAAAATGTTCTACAACCAGTGTTCAAGCAATTCAGGACCCAGGATCCAGTACTGGGGACCTGACCCCAGCATGGGGGTGGGAAATGTTGTAGTTGGAGAAGAATAAGAAAATCTAACGTTAAGTTCAGGAAAACTGCCGTAACCAATGAACTGAGACTGGAACTCTGTTTTCCAACTTCTCACGTTTTCCAAAACACTGTCATGATAGAAGCTATGGGGCAGGTGTAGAGGATGGACGGGACCAAAGCATCATTTGGCTTCATCCATTGCACTAAGGAATGCAAGACCACAAACGATTTTCTGTGTTCATGTAATAAAGCAAGGTCAATTTGTTATGGTTCTCAACCAGATTTGTAAAATGCTCAGACAGACCACGTATATGCTAAATTGTTTGCAAAGTTTGTTTAGTTTCCTAACTGATAACTACCAAGGGGGGAGGAGGGAAATGAGCAAGCTGGTTTCGGGTTTTGTTGCAGTAAGATGGTCATTCAAGCGGCAGTTTTATATTGCGGAAAATAAAAAGAAAGCAAAAGGTATTTGTATACTGTTGACTTTGTTTCCATTTGTTTATATAACTTCATTTTAGATTATGCATCCCTCTCTAGTATTGTAGTAGGAAAAAACAGAACTGAAGAATTTCCTGACTTATGAATAAGGACCATGTGTTCTGCCAGGAGTGATGTGTTCCCAAGTAAGGCTCTCTGGCGTTCACAAACTGCATTATGAAGACATAATTTGTCTTCAAAGACTTGAGTGCTCACCTTCACTGTATGGTCACAGCTCTCTCTTAGCTGTTTTCATCAACTGTGAAATAGCCAGTGTTGGTGTTCCAGTTGTCTTCATGTTTTAGCTATGAATGGAGGCCAACTGCACCTGCCAAATATTGCAGATTGGTGACCCATTTACGCAGGATTACTTTCTAGTACTTGGTTTGCATTAGATTATTATTTTCTATGCTGGATATTTGAATGTGCTTTTAAAAATTGGTTGGAGGTATCTAACTTCCCTATACCCCAGATGTATATTTTGAATTAATAATGTATAAAGTGCATGGGAGGGCCTTTGCCCTTTCATGACTCAGTTATACTTGCAGCTTTAGAAGATTTGGATCACTGGAATGCATTTATGGTGTATTTGAATCCTTAATGACACTTGTCAACATCAACCTGTAATTGTGCAGAAGTTACGCCAGTTTCTCAATCATTTAAAATTGTCGTGTTGAACTGTGTATTCATCACGTGCTTGGGAACCCAATGGACACCATCTTTACACCAAGTTAGTTTGGGGAGACCCTGATTCTCCAACCCTCTATAAAGCGCAGGGCATGGCTAAAGCCTTTGGCTCCCTGAGACTTAAAAAAATCCTAGGTTCTGCAGTCACCTCATCGCTCATGACGCTCTTGATCTCTCCAGTTCTTTACGTCTAGCACCTTACTTTTGAAGTTTTGGGGCTTTTCCTTCAGGTTTTAAATGGGATGCAGGCTGTTGGAAAGCAAAATGCAACACTCCTTTGGTATAGCAAAGTTTATCTGGAATTTATTAAAGTAACTTCATCAATAAATGGTGGCCTTGGGGTTTGCAGGTTGTATAGCCTACCATAATGCAGTTTTACACTCATATTGACAAAACGATCTCTTCCTCAGTACATACAAACACGTAAATATTCAGTGAACATCACGTACTCGTAAGAAACCGGATCGCTCTTAACTTAGTGCTATTTTTCAGTGCAGTCTGGGGTTAAAAAAGCAGAACACGTTTTAAATAAGCTTTCAATGTATTGTTTTCATTGGAAATGTTCAATTCCTACTTTTGAAGTCTTAATATGTATTTTTCAGATGTCCTGAATTTGTTTCTTTGTCCTATGAGGAACTTGAGAGAAATGAATACAAATTATTTCATAAAACATGTGAAATGGCTGTGGATTGACAGTTAAATCTGTAATAGTGAATACATTCAATTTTCCCCTTTGTTCTGTCAGCAGTCACTTGTAATCTAAATGTCTATTTAATTTTTTAAGTAGATTAACGGGAAATATTTGCATTATTTTATTATTGAATTGACTTTTCCAAATAATAGATCTTTTCCTCAAATATTTATGTGATATTGAAAATGTTTTTCCATAAGCAAAAAATGCTAAAAATGAACGGGGAACATATTTTGAGTTATTTGTAGTATATGCACATAATGCCTCATCTGAAATCACTCTACACTTGCCTTTCGTTGGGGGAAAAAAAAGCAGTTTGTCATCTGTACTGCCTTCCAAAATTAGATTCAGATAATCCTACCTTTTTGAGTAAATAAGCAGCAGATTGGTCTTAAAAATGAAATTCAAGTAAGCTCTTGATATGTGATATAAAAAATAAATAAGCTAATATGTGAGCAACATAGAGCATTTCAGTGATAGATGATAATATAGATTACCTTTGTTGTTTACATAATTAGGCTGGGCAGGGAAAGGAGAGGGAGAAAGAAGCATTAATAAATGCTTTTGTTTAGTCCTGTGTGGTTGGGGGGTTTTTATTTTGGATTTTGTCTGCGCTTCGTGTGTGCATGTGGTTTGCAGTGCACGGATGAGGAATTGTATAGGAAATTTGCAGCTGCTCTAGTTATTCAGTAAGATTTGTATAAGCTGGCACAAGGGACAAAATTAGAGGGAACTTGAACGAGTGCCGTGCAGTTTATTAGCTAGGCAGCCATAATTTTGACCTTGCTGTGGGTTAAAGGACACAGACCTGAGAAGAAATCTGTTTATCATGTAGGGAATTCATGCCATCCCTGACAGTGTACAGTGAACAAGATGGATGATCTGCCAAATTGGTCCCTCGCATGGGTGAATCAGGGCAAATTTACAGTACAATTCCTTTGCTGCTCCTGATACAAAAATAACATTTGCTGGGTTTTGTATTCAGTTGTATGATGACCTAGGGTGAACAGAGAAAAGAAATAAGATTTTTAAGATCCCTATTACCTTAAAGATTTATATGCACCTTGCTTTCCTTTTATGTCTGCCTCTTTTGCATCTCTCAAAGCACGAAGGAAAAAGTCCAATTGCTCAGTTTGAGAGACCAACTTTATGTAAGTGTGTCAGGGAACGTCTCTTCAATGTGGCATCGTGAAAGCTGCTATTACCTTGAACAACACAATTATACTGTGCACCCTGCTTCATTTGAACCCTACTTTTACTTATGTAGTATTTTCCTTTAGTATTTGGGATATGTTTCCGTGCAACACAAGCTGCATGTTCTGTAATGATTTGACCACATTCTGGATAATAAACAAGCAATCTTGAAAAATAGTGAAATTTGCTATTGGCCATCACCGTGGTAGTGACAAGACGTGATGCTGCAGAGCGAACTGCTCTCATGGTAGTGTTGCAGTGCTCAGGAAAACACAATTCTGTTAGACTAAGTTTCTGATGTCGACTGGCCTCATCCTTGTACAATTGAGAGCATTGTAAGCTTCCTCTGGAAATCTCGAGACAAATCCACTGATGTATGAATCTGAGAAACATGCGATTAACCATGTCAAATAATGAGATGTGAGACAGCAAGGAGGAGGAAGCAGTCCCACAAAAATGGGGAAGAACTGTGAATGGAAAAATTGCCTGTGCTCTTTATCTTTTGAAGGGAATTGTTCTTCTAAAACACGTTGTCTACGTGTTGTTACTTTAAAAAATGTTTAGACTGAACCCTTGATGTCTGGATTTTCTGCATAAGCTCAGTTGGTACGTTCTGTTAGAGATAAATGCGGATTTATTAGGGGAAAACAACATTTTGTACAGAACCTATTGTTGTTGGCAAATTAACAGATTCAGAAAGCTTTCTTTTAAACAAAGTGTCACCATAACAGATTTGAGTGTCTTCTGATCCACTAGCTATCTTTATGTTGGATTCTCAAACCACGTTAATTAATACAACATAATTACAAACTGTATTTTAATCTTGTTATTTCTGGGCAAAGAGAAGTGCAAAAATGTGATGCGAGTGATAAACAAAATGAAATCAATAACACTCTTAAGACAAAAAGTTGTATCAGTTGTAGGAAATCCCTTATTGACACTACAAAATAGTGGCTGAGTGAGTGAGTTGCAAGTCACAGAAGGAGACTTAAACCAGCCTGTAATGGTAGATTTAAGAGCATCCTTACACAAAAATGTTGTGGAAAGCAAAACTATGAGATTTCCTGACCAAGGAAATTTCTTGCAAACTTACAGACTATTGCACTTCATTTTTTCCTGATTTTTATTTGTACATCTTGTCTTTATAAGAAAGCAGAGATGACTCAAGATAAAATTAGAAAATAATTTTGTTTTTAAAATGAGGCTTTTTAGTAACCAACTCATAACAAGTAGCATTTTGCATACTTAGGCATTTCTTTAAGTAGGTAGAATATAAATGAGAAGGAAAGTTAAATATCCTGCAATCAAAACATTACAATTATGCTAAAGTGGGGACTTTTTTCTTTTTTTAATTACAGAAAGCACTCCAAAGACTTCTGCCAGTTGCAGTCCTGCTCCTGAATCTCCCATGAGTTCCAGTGAATCAGTGAAAAGCCTGACTGAACTGGTACAGCAACCCTGTCCCACTATAGAGACAAGTAAAGATGGCAAATCCCAAGAACCTAGCGAGCCGCCTGCTTCTGAATCCCAGTCTACAACACCTTTGCCGCTGTCGGGCCACTCGGCACTCAGCATCCAAGAACTGGTTGCTATGTCACCTGAGCTGGATACATATGGCATTACGAAGAGGGTCAAAGAAGTGCTAACGGACAACAATCTTGGTAAATCGCTTTATTCTCATTTCTTGACAGAAATAAAATTAAAGTGTTCATGCTTTTATTTTTAAGCTATATTTCAGTAGATGTTTACAAGAATACTTGTTTTTTACTCTGGTCTAAGCTTTAATCTGTTAAAAAGATTTTATTTTTTTTAACTAGTAGAAAAATCCTTTCAGATTGTCACACTCTACTTAAAATGTCATCATACCCTTGCTTTTAAGCTCTGCTCCTGGCTCACCAGTCAGATACTGTTCCCACCTCCCTGAATACAGTCCAGCAGGCTGTCAAGAAGACCAAAACCCCAAAGCCAGTGAGATCTCACATTGAGAAATGTTGTTTTCCCCATGCTTATAGATTTAAAGCCCCAGCATTTTAGGCATAGGTACAGTCCAGCATGATTGGAGAGAGAGGTACATCACAAGCAAAAGCATAGCGTACCTGTAGAGCTGGGAGGGTAAATTCAGACTCAGTGGAGGTTTAGATGAACCTGTAGATAAGTGTGTGGGGCCATCCAGTTATTTTGCTTAGAGATGTGCAAAGCTAAAATTGCTCTTGCTTACAGATGAGTTTTTGGGTGTTGAATTATGTTTAATGTTGACGTGGCTATATATTTGGAATAGTCAAAGGGAATGACCTGATCTGAGTATGGGAAATCCATGCTTAATACTGCGACTATGCCTCTAAATCACTAGTTCTCCATATGTGTTTAACACTTGCTTCCCTCACAAGGCATTGGGAAACCTTTAGGAGTCCTTTGAAGTCTCTAGCGGGAAGGCAGTAAGGCTGCCCCAGTGTTACCTGCACGTGCTTCTGGGGCTTAGCAGGGGATTCACCTCGCCTGCATTTAGATGTTCAAAATAGATGTCTGAGATGGTTGGCATGAATCGCTCCCCAGAGGTACCAGTTTCTCTCCATTCACTACAGATGGGACCAAAAACATAAGTTTAGTTTTAGACTACTGATGATACTTACATGAGAAGAATTCCATCTATATCATCTGAACACTATGACTGTATAAGTAAAAACTCATTTATTTTAATGTATAAGGAAGCCTTTTTTCAGCTAGACAGAGAATAAAATGTTATTATCTTAGATTTGGTTTTTTTTTTTTAAGGGGAAAAATACTGGGATGGGGGAGGTTGCAAGTTCTCATTTAACGTAATTTGGGAAAAAAAGAAAATGGCCCTGATCATGGACATACCCTGCATGAGATTGTGTTCCACTGAACCGAGCAGAATTACTTGCTCATGCACATTGGCATGGGCAGATTGTGATTGCTTGTTCAGTGGAGATACTGTAAAGATAAAGCCACAAGTCACGGTAGGGGTTTCCAGGTTCAAGCCCCTAGTTTTTGGGCAAAATGCTGTTGAGTGCTGTACCTGCTCTGGTGTTCCAGAGAGGTTTGAAAAAATATTTTTGTTTACATTTGCTTTGATGCCATTTTTACTTAGTCTTTTTTATTTCCCATGATTTTTGTTTTCCTACAGTGTGGCTGACAAGCCTAAAAAGCAGCAGAAGAGCCAGGAAATGTGCCCCAAACTCTGCATTAGGTGTGGAACCAGTTTCAATGTCTCCTTTTGCGCCCTCAGTGTGCTAGTGCACCAGATTGACTCGGTGCACAGGTTTCTCTGTCTTAGGCCACAGGGCCTTGTGAACCTGTCTTAGGCAACTGGTGGTGGCTCAGTTGTTCCAATATCATTGGCCAGTAAAGACCACGGTTGTGTAAAACCATTCAAGATGTGTTTGGTGGGTCTCTCTTCCCGTGCTTTTTAGCATTTGTTCAACAGTCACCATTTTAGCAAACGATGCTGGCATCGTTAACACAGATGTTGCTGGTATTCCTAGTCCCAAATGTCATAGTATTATCAGTGATTCCCTGCTGGGCAACACGTAACTTAGAGAAGGAGGCAAATGCAGTGAGCTATTGAACGATGGCAATGGTGGGGATTTTGCAGAAAGGGCCACCAAGACTACCCATGAAACCAACATAATTTACAGAAAGTTTTGTCCATGAGGAGCTAAATCAGTGGGAACAGGCATGAAGGATATTAGAGTAAAAGATGGGGAGAATTAGCAGGAGTTTTAGGAAACCTGTGCTTAAAAATAGTTGTTATTAATAGCACTCTGTTGAAGATGGAGTGTGATACACCTGTTACCTCCTGAAAATGATTTCTAACACATTCCCCATTAGCTTGGGAGTCTTTCAGGTGTTTTATCCTGTCCTGCGGTATCCTGGGATAAAATATATTACACAAACATCTTTAGCTTTGTTCGTAACACCTAGAGAATATGTTACCTCCTTTTAATTTTTAGGCTGTAGTCTGAAGTTCCTTTCGTTTAGCAGCATTGCGAGTACCTGATCTGGGCTGCTTTTTCCCAACCCTTTTGCAAATTTGTGCCTGTATTCCTGTTCATGTGGCCACACAATAAACTGGACCAGTTGGTCTGAGTCAAAAGAGGCTGTTTTATTCTTGGTAGGTTAGTTTGACTCGGATCAGTTTCCTGCTCCGATGTACTGTGCAGCCACGTGGGCAGTCGCAGTGGCCGCACTGGCACTGCAAAGCGGCTGTCGGAGCTCTCGCAGCCGCTGGGAGAAATGCTCATCGCATTGCAGCCTGAGCACAGCCTGGGGTTAGAAACTGTGGGGAACATTAAAGGAAAGTTATTTACAAAAGCAAATTGAAAGATTTTTAAAGTAGCTGTCTTATCTTGCTAGTAGCTGGCAGGTTTCAAGGTAAATGGATTGAAGCCTTACTGGTGTTTTTAAATACAAACAGGGAGTAGGTTCACTCTGCAATACACATGATCTAAAATTAGTCCTGAATTACATCTTTTGTCTGATTTTCCTGATACTGAGGGTAGTGAAAAATGACTTGGTACTTAGGAACTTAAGTGAATTTTGAATTTAGGTTTCTGTTCAGTCTGTAAGAACCATTTTCAGGGTTAGTTTTAGAGCTTGTTAGCAGACTGTGTCATGTTAGCCCTGTCCTCGTTTCCCCTTTCTGCCTTTAATTATCTCAGCTCCTTCCTCCAAAAGCTTTGCAGGCCCACCTGCCCCATGCACCTGAATGGGACGTTCTGCAGCTTCTAACTGGTCCCACATTCCTGCCTCTCACCATACAGGCAAAAAAAAAAATCACCAGGGAAAAAGGTCTTGGGATGTTTTTAAAGAGGAGGAGGAGATGCAGGGAGTTAAGCGCAGGGGATGGGTCTATAGAGCAGATACTTTCCACAACCTGTTTCTGTCAGGATCAGGTGAGGCTGTGAAGGCAAGAGTTGGTCCTTTGGCAAGCACAGGCATGTCCTGCAGAGCTGTAGGAGCACAAGCCCCCACGCATCTGCATTGTCTCTTAGGGATCTGTTTGTTGCCACTGGCTAAGAGTGCTGGCATTGCTAGGAAGTGAAGGAGAAGCATTCTGCTTTGTGTTAATGAGGGCATTCAGAAGCTATGGATCAGGCACAAGACCCTGAGGCCTAAACTTGGTCGGTATGGAAAGATCTTTGGGTTACCTTGAAAATACATGATAGCTGCCCTTCTATCAGAAATCACCGGCGATGAGTCAGATGGCTTCAGGCTCTGTCTTGTAACAAAAGCTGTTCCATATCAAGGCAGTTTAGCTTAGGAAGAACACTGAAGTGAAGGAAGGGTTTTAGAAAACCAGCTGGATCATTTGGTTTGAGCTGCACAGGCATTTTGCAGTCATTGATAAGTTAGATTTTAACCATATGAAAATAGTATTACCAATGCACATACAAATGCTGTGCATTGAAAAGCATGTGCAGTTTTTACCCTGCTAGATGATAGCATTTTGAAAGAGAACTAAAATTAAGTGTTCTTAACTAGAAGTACTGTAGAGGCTGTAAAAAAAGCTGTTATATTGTAAAATGTGATTATCTGTAGTTGGTAAGACACAGAATACCACAGATAGTACAACACAGCAAATATGTACATGTGTCTTTGAGGACACTTACATGACCGTTGCTGAATGGGTGGGTTGCACTGGTCTTGGTTCATTGATTGCTTGAAATGTTTGGATTGCCGTGTTGGAATGAAGGCTGTTGCACTACCCTCCTGCATAAGAGCTAAGTAGCCTCACTGTTCTCGCTAGTTGCCTGCTTAGCTAAAAGTTCCATTTATTTTTAATCTCATTGATTTTATTTTTTGCACACTGTTTCACTGTAAGATCCTGGTCCCCAAACATGTTGAGCTCCCCTCTTTGCTGCAGTCAGATCCTAAGGATTAAACTAAAGCTCAGTATTTACACTGTTAGTGGGGGGCTGAGCTTTTATTCTTCTAAATGTTTCCTTTGGGTTTTCAAGCAGTTCTGAAGTAAGAATAATTGACAAATGATTTCATAGACGTGTTCTGTCTTTTTAGTTAGCCTTGTCTCTCAGCTGAATGAATTCATGCGATTTTCAATTTCGTATTAGGTCAGCGTTTGTTTGGGGAGACAATCCTAGGGCTAACACAAGGCTCTGTCTCAGACCTTCTGGCTCGCCCAAAGCCCTGGCACAAGCTGAGTTTGAAGGGACGGGAACCCTTTGTCCGCATGCAGCTGTGGCTGAATGATCCCAACAATGTGGAGAAGCTGATGGATATGAAACGAATGGAGAAAAAAGGTAACTTGGAGCAGACTGCTGACTCATGTTTTCTATTATTTCAAAGACGACCGTGTCTTTTATAATTCTCCATAAATAGTATAGAGGCAGCATTGATCCAGTATTATGAAGGTTATGCACAAGGACTTCATGACAGCTTTTTCTGATGCTAGCTCAAGCAGATACATCTCAAAAAAAACCCCAAAACCAACCCAAACCCTGAATATTCACCAGCTGTCATGAAATCATTGCTATATTCTCCTACAGATTAATTACTGAGGCCCTGGTGTATCTCTGATAACTTGCCTTACCAAATGAGAAATGTGAGTTTGGGAGCTGGCTTTGGGTTATTAGTTAATAGTGCTGCAGCTGGTCACAGATGTTGGGCTGGAAGAACTGCGCATTGATTCCTGAGAGAGCTTCTTGCCAGTCCTGCGCTGGTGGTCGCTAGGAGGAAAGAAAAATGCAGTCTTTATACAAGGGCGTTTGAGAATAATTAAGTTTGTAACCTTTATAGGGATGGGGAAAGGTGATTGTGTTAATACATGCTCAGATAAAACGGCAAGGTCATGAGTATGTACCAGTGAGAGATCTAAGTTTTTATTGGGTATCTTAGTAGGGAGTATATCATGAAAATTTATCCTAGTCTTTATATTTTAAAGTCATTACTAAAAACCAGTGGTTATTCAGAGCCCTGTTTTTAGTACGTTCGTATGATTTTACAAGAGAGACTCATAGGCTGCCATTATCAGCAGTTAACTAATTAATGATATATACATCTCTTGAGCTATCCCTTAATGATACTAGTACAGACAGCATTAATCGTGTGCACTGAAAGTCAAAGCAAGTGCTGTTGACTGATGTCTTGAAAGCATTAACACATTTGATCAAGAACTTTGTGATTATATTAAAAATTGCGGTGAGGGAGCTTCTGGAAAATTGTAGTCTTGCATGCTTTTAAGAAGAAATTCAAATCCTTGTCACAGTAACCACTATAATATAATGCAGTGCAGTATGTTGTCACAAATTGTGTATAATCTTCTGTGGGGAGTAAAATCCACTTGGGTTTCCCACTTACAACTGTAAACCAGAGGGAGCCATGATGGTTTTTGCTGTATTGGAAACATGGCACAAATAAAATTGTCAACTAGCTGGATTTTTATAGCCTCAAAGAGAATATCACCCATAATGCAGGCAAATAAAATAAAAATAATTTAAAAGTAGTACTGACAATATCCTTTCAAAACTATTTTCTAAACTGGATTCTTATCAAACGCTGTGCAATACATATGCTCCATAGATGGCACCTGAATAGAGATAAGGCTATAAATCACTGAGACTCTGTGCTGAGCTCCTGAACTGTGCAAGTGCAGTCCTCATAGCAGAGCACTCTAAAGTGAATTCAACCCTGTATTTTCTACAAAATCCTTTCATGCAGGTAAGGATCCTGTGATTTAACCTTTTAAATTGCTCTAGAGCCACATTAAGAATTTAACTTTCCCTTCAGCTAATGTCAGTTAAAGAACAATGCAGCTGTATCTGCTACCAGTGAAACATTATTATCAATTATTTCTCTGCCACATTTTATTAAGGGAGTAAATTAATAATTATGATAAAGGTGAGCTGCATATATCTCTTTTTTTCTGTTCTGCCAGTCTGAAGTTTGTGCTATAAATGTCCATTTTAAGAGGTTCTGAAAATTTGCAATGTACATTAAGTAACCTCTCTGGAGGAAGACAGGCGTTCATGCTCACTAGGCTGAGACACTCTGCACCACCTTTCCTGCCTTGGAAGAGTTCATTCCTCTTTCTTATAACCTCCCAGTGTGTGTGCCGCTGGTAACGTCACACTCCTCACTGAACACTAGTGAAGCCTGCTGTCAGGAGAAAAGTTAATTCCCTTTATTTCCCCATTATTTCGCTTTTTAATAATCTTGTTCAATACCGCATAAGATAAAAATTATATTAAAAGGGGCTCTGTTTTACCTCAGTGGGCAGCCACTGGTTCTGCAATAGCGTCTGCTGCGTCTATAGCTGAGCACATGCCGGGGAGTCTTCCCAGAGGGACAAAGTGATGCTGGGTTGGCAGCAGTGGGGCCGGGGGAAGGTAGTAAAACTCAGGGGATACAGCTGGCCTTGACAAGTTGGTCTCAGACCCAGATCCAGACCTTTGCCCAAATTACATTTGGGGTTTTTTTTCATAGGTCTCCTGAGAAGTGGAGACCAATCACAGACAAAAATCAAACTTCTCCAAAAATCAAGTGTGTTTGCGACTTGGATTCCAGTTTGAGCCTTGCTGTCATTGCAAATGTGCTGAATGATCTCCTTATGTTGTCTACACGCAGCACATACGTTTAAAACAAAAACTAAAAAGGAAAAGCTTTTATAAACGTCATCTAAAGTTTACAGCAGACCACCATTAAAGCCTAAAGCTTAGGTGCTAGTTCAGCACATGGTGAAATGCCAGGATTGTGCCTTTGGCCCAATGGAAATTTGTTCTGATAATATATTATCCTCCAGAAAAGCAATTGCTTATGACAGAACAGTGGGACATCCTTCTCTTATTTTTAAGCTAAGGACATACATGCATTTATATAATTTGTTCCATTCAAATGAGAGAGATCCAAATAAGCCATTGCACCTTTTGTGATCCCAGTGTGAGGTTACAAAAGCAGAGGTAGGCATTAGGGCATGAAATTTTTCCCAAGCTATCACAGCTCCGTACTGTCTTTAGAAGTCTAAAGATGGGAGCTCTGACCTGCCAGAAATGCCATCCTTTGGAGAGCAGGGAGAGCAGATTCAGAGCATCCTGATACATGGGCGTCTCGTGTTAACTCAGTTGCCTAACCAAATTCCAGGAACTCCAGTTAGAGATAGCCTAAACACCTTTTACATCTTCCATGTGAGGTTCTGTTTTGTCTCATGGCCTCCTTTAAGCTGCTGCACATTGCTGAAGTGATAGATGCTGTCTTTAAGCCCTCTTGGTTGTGCTGTCAAAGGAGACGAGGGAACCTTGTATATAGTTTGGATGTCAATGCAAGTTTGAAGTAACACCTAGGAGCCTTTGAGATTAAAGACCTTATATAAATGTGAGATTATATTGCTGGAATGATTAATTCCGTGGTTGAAGGTTGTAACAGTTCCTTGAAGGCTGCAAAAATAAGGCCAATAGGTCTTGAAATAATGCATTTAACTGTAGTCACTTTGCAGTTCTACATCCTGTTGGAATAACTTGAATAGGTGATTTTTTTAATGAAGTTTATTTAAAAAAAAAACAACTTTGCTTTTTATGGTTATTTCAAACACGTGCAGGACTGTATCATGGCAGAGTGATGGATCATGAGCGACTCACGTTCTGTTCCATATGAGTGATCTTACACAGTAGGCAATCTACAGGTAATCTGTCATATTTGGGAAGAACAAAATGAGGGCCACGCAGATACCCCCAAAGGTTACAGAGTGTGTTCAAAATTCGCTTAGATGATAGTAAGACATAGTGTAAAAAGGTCCCACTGGATGTACCACCGTGTAGAGGACAGGATGCTGAAACCCAGTGGAGACAGAAAACCTAGCCAGTCCTGCAGGGAGCTCTGCCAGAAGAAGTTGGCTTGTGTGAGAAGGCCTTTGGACATTTCAGTTTATTTGGTTGCATTGAATTTTTATTCTTTGTGCACCCTCAGCCTAAAGGCAGAGCTGTGGCGAGAAAGAAATTTACTTTTTGAAGAATTTGGTTGCTGACCGGCGGGATGTGCCCCACATGGGTCCCTGGCTCTGATCGCAGCTCCTGGCTGGTGGAGATTTTAGTGCCTGCTACGTTGATGTCAGGCTGGTGTAATCTGGAACTTAGTAGCCAAGGTTATCAAATTGCAGCTTGTGAATAGCTAAACTCTTAAATATCTAGAAGGTATTTAACAGGCCATTAAATACTTTATTGACAAGATTCATCTATATTTGCAGTTTTCAGCCCCCTCATTAGCAATGCTTGTGCATGATACTGCCAGGTGCAGTAAATCCCACCTCTCTTTGCCCGGTGTAAATCAATCAAGTCAGTGACAGCATTTGCTGGGACTCTTTCCTTGCAGAATTTGCCAGGATGGTTCTGTCCCCGGCGGGGAGGAGGGTCAACGGTGGTATCACATGCTTCTGCCATCAGCCTCACTGAGCTCCATCAGTGCAGCAAGAGCTTTCTTAGAAGTGTATGCATTTTTGAAAGAGCCTTGCATAGGGGAGGAGGATGCTGTGGGCTGTTTTTCTTTCATAACCTGTCACCACTATATCGAAGATCTGTAGGAAAAAGCAGCAAACGCCTGACGGGTTAGTCAGCCCATCACGGGGATCTCCGGGCTCCGGGCGCCATCATGTGTTGGAGACGTGGCTGTGGCTGCCTTCAGCTTCCGTAGTCATTTTTTTAATTCAGAGACCTTATGTGTTAGAGAGACCTTAGTGTACACCTTAAGTGTTTAACAACCAAAACCATTTCAGTTGAAATGAAGTATAACTGTCTTAATCAGGTGCCAATGTGGAATTTTGCCACTCTTAGAAGAGTGAATTTGAAATAAGTCATGTTAACTGAACCCTGCTATTCATGTCCCATGTTCATTGAAAGAGCAGAAAACTCTGGCAGGTTTCCAGTCGATTTACCCACTTTTCTTCCCCTTCTTTCTTCTTCTTCTGCCTCTTGCATCCTCCCCGCATTTGCTTTCCTCTGATCTCTGATGATGCCCCTTCCTTTCTGTTGTCTCCAAATAGCTCATCCACACATCTACAACCTGTCATCTTCACATTTATTCCACAGCTCGTATATTAGTTGATTTTGCATTTGTATTCAGCTGGGGATGATCCGATGCACTTCTCTTTCAGCCTACATGAAACGGCGACACAGCTCTGTTAGCGACAGTCAGTCTTGTGAGTCCTCATCCGCTGGAATAGACTACAGCCAGGGAGCCAGCCCACAGCCACAGCATCAGCTGAAGAAGCCCCGGGTGGTGCTGGCACCGGAAGAGAAAGAAGCTCTGAAACGAGCCTACCAGCAAAAGCCATACCCATCACCAAAAACCATTGAGGAACTCGCTACGCAGCTCAACTTGAAAACCAGCACCGTGATCAACTGGTTCCACAATTACAGGTATGAGATCCCCCGGGAGCCCTACTCATGAAGGATTTATTTTATTTGCATTGGCAGGGTGCTACTCTGCTTCAGCAGACTGTGTCTGCTTCCGCTAGGATTGAGCGGTTGTACAAAACGAACAGTTTCGACAGCAGGGAGGTTCTAACTAACAGTAATGCTAATGCTCCAAACTAACTTTAAGTTATCCCTGAGGAGTAGCCATATTCACATATTGATGTAAGTAGTGCCTTTAAACAGAAAGTCTTGCTTTTGGGGTGGGTGTGGATTTAGAGATATCCACTATTGAATATTTATAAGTCCCACTGCAGTAAGCAAGGCAGGTCTTTCTTACTTGCATATGCACCCTCACACAGACATATACTCACAAGTATATGCGCACATATAGGTGTATGTTGTGTGTGTTATGCCTAGGTCACTTGGTGGGGTGTGCTTGGAAGTGTCCTCTACTGGATGGCATCAGAATTGCACTGCTTTCATCATATAATTTTCCCACATAAAGACAAAAAGAGGATTTTCTTTTAGGTCTTGAGTCACTGAGCTCTGAAAATAGGCACAGTATGTGCTGTATTTCTGGGAAGCTCTGCACAGTCGTGAAGGACAGAGAACTGATAACCGTGAAGTCAGTTGTGGCTGCAGATTTATTTCATTGTTATGATTAAATCATTGAGTCCCGCTGAAATGAAATAAGATGTTGGTCAGTTTAGTTCCTTTCTCATATTAGAAGGAACCTTCTCCACACGTAAACCATTGAAGTAGGTTTTGGCCTAGAGACACAAATAAAAAGAAACTGCTGGAATGGCATATAAGAATTACAAGGATTTGAATAAACATTATCAACTGTGCTTTGGATTGGGAATCTTAATTAGTGCAGCAGACTTTTCTCCAAGAAATTTGTGCTAATGAATATTGAACAGGTACAGTTAAGATACCAGATTTAGTACTATTCTGCTCCTTCACTCAGAGCCAGTAATGTTCCTAATTAGCCCAGATTGCTAAACTTGTTTGTTTTTAGAAACTGCTAACATTTAAAGGGTATTTTCCACTTTGGCCGTTCTCAGCTTTTAATGGGGAAGTTGCTGAAGCAGAAGCAGCACGGTTTAATGAGATATCTCTGAAATATTATGCACAATAGTTAAATAATGTTTATATTAAACAATATAAAATTTTAAAATTATAACCAACAAGTAATCATATTTACACTGAATTTTATTGACTTGAATTCGCTACAGATGCAGCCTCTTTCACTGCTCAGAGTTCTCCAAATGCAGGCCTCTCTTCCAATTCCCACTTCCAGGCAATTATACACAAGTTGGAGGAATGCCTATGAAAATATGTTCCCTTCGGCCTGACAGCAAAATGTGCTGTTCTCACTTACGCAGACAAGTGCAGGAGCACTGGTGGCATGTGTCATCTTCCTCATTATCATGAGATCTCCTGTTTAGGCGTGCTGCAAGAAAGCGTGACAAGTCATGATTGATCAGCGTGTTTAGCCACACCAAGCTATACATTAATGTAGACTAGGTGCTGACAGTTGTATACAAAATAAAAAATGTATAAACAAGGTGCTATATGCTGGTGGGTAGCATAAGCCTCACAGCACTGAGTGATCTGGACCTGCTCCCAGATGTGCTGCTGAGTCTCCAGGACTTTAAAGAGATGTTTCAAGCCTGTTTGGAGTCCTGGGTGCTCTGAGTGGTTGCCACCACTGAAAAATCAAAACACATACTTGTTCGTTTCCTCTGTACAATAATTTTCTTAGCTTTCATGCATGAAGTACTCTTAAATCATTTGCAGAACATGGTAGAAAAGGTACAAGTTACATGTTCTGCTCAGGGAACAGGGTCTGACTGTTCTGCAGCTCATGTATTAAAAGAAGTGTGTAGTCTTTCCCCTCTTCATCTTCTCCAGGCCACGCTTAACTTTATTTATCTCTTTTATACTCTACCTCAGCCATTTCTTTTCCAAACTGAAGAGTCTTCATACAGAAGCAGTTCCACATCTCAGACCATCTAGTTATTCTTTAATACACACTTTGCTTTAAAGTAACTTCAGGTGAGGCAGGGTACAGATTTGGACAAGTTTGTCCTCCTGTCTCTTGGCCTGCTGTTACAGTGATGCTTTTCCCTTGGGATTCAGCCCAAACCTCACTTTCCAAAGGTGGTTGCTACAGCAGAATCCACCTTTATATCCACCAGATGGGAAGTCAGCACTCGCATTTATTCTCTGCAGCAAAAGAAACTTAAAAAAAATCCTCAGCAGGCAAAGAAATAATTCACTTCAGAATATAAATGCGTATAAAGGATTTTGACATGTCTGCAAACTTTTCCAAGTCTATGGCTTTGCATAGTCCATAGCTCTCAGAACATAGCCAGTCACATAGCTCTCAGAACATAAAAATAAGTACACCTTACTTTGCATTAGTGGAGCACATAGAGGACACATCAGAGTTTGAGACTCTATTGTCTTAAGAATGGTACAGAAGGAGTAGGAGGTAGGGATTTCTGTCCCACTTCACATGTGGAAACTGGCACATAAACTTCGTAAGGTCACAGAGTTGATACTCCAGAAGCATCAGGAATTAAACCAAACTTTCTTGAATTGTAATCTAGTGCTCTTGGATCCTAAATTCCGTTGCTTTTGCTCTGGGCATATTTTTCAATGGACTGTTTAGATGTTTAGATGTTGTTTAGATGTTGTGTGAAGGCTTGTACGGGGAACTTCAACATACACCCCAGGAGATATCTGATATTTTGAATTATACTGATGAATGCCAAGAGGATGTGTTGATGTTGAGGCCAACACCTTCCATGGAGAGGAATGCTCTCTGGAATTTCCTAGCTGCTGTCACCAGTTCTTCTTTACTGTAGGGATTTAATTACTATGTTAATCAGGAGCCAGACTAGATTCCAGAAGCAATATATTGGGTATGAATTCTGGGGGTTTCCGCAGACATCAAACCTGTATTCTGTAGGGCTGTGGTCAGATACTCAGTGAGTGTGTCATCATCCAGTGTCTTGCTGGAGCTGAGGTATTTTAAATGCCATGCAGACACAAAGCTCTCACCTGTTCCTCTCCTGACTTGGGGAATGTTACAGAAGTAGCATGTTCTGGATCAATGTCCATGCAGGGAAATTATAGGCATAAATAGAGCCTGATAATCAATGTTGCAGGATGCATGCAATTAATGGTAATAGAAAATTAATGTTAGCACCTGTGGTCTTCTGTTAGGTGAGTAATATTCTCCTAGGGAAAATTACAGATCCCCTAAATCCTTCAAAAGTGTAGAGTCAGCAAGTACTGCTGAAATACTCTGTTGCATTTCAAGTAAGTCAATAATATCATCAGCTTCAAAAGCAGTATTCAGATGGTGTTCTGCATTTATCCTAAATTTTTTCCATTGTGTGCTGTCTTCCATAGCGCATTTAGGGAAAAACGAAAAATTCGTACAGCCATCAGCATTGGGACAGCGTTTCACTTGTGATTTGCAAGACCCTTAGCAGTTCTCCCTGGCTAAAACCAAAAGTGTTATCTTCACTCTGAAAGATAAAGTTTTGCTAAACTCTCCCTGTGTCTGTAGTCTTGTGTCTGACCACAGGTCATTAAGGCTCCCTCTTGGTTGCAAATTAGGACCTGAAGAGTGGTCATAACATCTCCTACTGACAGAGCAGTACTAAGAAAGAGTTAGCCTAGACCCTAAGATTTTTTCATAAACTGTTCTGTACTTGTGAGGATATTGGGAGCTCCTTAACAGAGAAGGAAGAGGGAGGAAGGACCAAGTTAAAGGGTAAAGGTAGTGTGTTTGGGGTGGCACACCAGGCAATTTTAACCACACATGGAGTGCATTCATTCCCTTGAAATGCACCGCTTGTCTTGTCACTATTCCATGTTCTGAAATCCATTTTTTAAATAAAAAATGAGGCAGGAGTCAGACTAGCTCATAGACTGACAACCTGTCAAAAGGCTGTGCTTCCCCAGAGTGGAAGTTTCAGAACAACAGACTTTGTTTCATCTTCGTTTCCCCTTGGTGTCCAGGAGAACACCAAGGGGGTTGTCCAGATTTTTTCCTTGTTTTGTTCTTAGTTTAGGCAAATTGTGTCTCATTTCTAGTAGAAATCTGAATTGTTTTGTATTTACAAGCCCTTCTCTTCTGGACCTACTAGAAATGTATTCATATTTTTAAAATCATCCCTTCTCTGGTCCAGTGTATTGTAAAGTTTCACCTTCTTAATGTCAGACTTCTAGTGGGAATGGGAGACCACAAAGCCTTTCATCTCTGTCCCTTAAACCACGTCCAGTGCTGTAAAAATTGAGCATACAATTATGAATCTACTTAATTTAAACTTGCAAAACAAGGGAAGGTGATGTGTCATTGGTTTTCACCAATCCTTTTAGTACAAATTGATTATCTGCATAAAGTTGGTATTTTTGCTTTATTCCATAATGCCTGCTGTGGTTACTAGAAGGGGCAGTCATCAACATCAGATTTACAATAAATACACAAAATCCTGGTCGAAGTCAGAGGGGTCAGTCTCAACACTAAGCACTGCAGAAGTTACCAGAAATGGCTTATCTGCTCAAAATCCCAGCTGCGACTGCCTGCCCTCCCGACACACTGTGGAGGAGCCCCTGGAGCAGTCTGGGCTTTGCAGCCTGCGTCCTTCTAGCATAGCAGGCTTTGCAGTGGGTGTGTGGCTGGGGAAAATGAAATTAAGAGCACCTTGACAGTATTTCATGTTGTTCCAAATGCCTTTTCAGTCAGTCCTTTGTGTTTGGGGGTGTGAGTGCTTCCACAGACCCAGCTTGGTGCGGCTGTCCTGTAGCCGAGACAAAATGGCGTCTTGTGAAAGGGCATTTTGAATGGCGTATCTGGTGGAGCAGGGTGCCTCTGAGTGACCCCCAGCAGACTCACCATCCCTCTCCCCTGTTTCCTAGGTCTCGCATCCGCCGGGAGCTGTTCATCGAGGAGATCCAAGCCGGGAGTCAGAGCCAGGCTGGGTCGAGCGACTCTCCTTCCGCCAGGAGCAGCAGGGCCGCTCACAGCTCCGAGGGAGACAGCTGCGATGGCGTGGACGCAGAAGGCCCACCTGAAGGAAAGCCGAGTGGCCCGGAGGCGGATGAGTACAGCAATGCAACCACAAAGTCTCAGGGAGGGCCAGCGGAGTCGGCTTTTGAAGCGGGGGAAGAGGCACTGCAAGGCGCCAGGTCTTCGGAGAAAGCGGAGCCGTTCCAGGCGGAGAGCCTGGAGGACACCGACGACGAGGGCAGGCTCAGAGCACCGCGCCAGAGCTCTCCGCCAGCATCGCAGCGCGCGGGAGAAGCTCTGGAGACACTGCCAAACTCTGCCACGGAAGGGGATGCCTCTACCTCAGCTGCCTCCACCTCAGTCCTTACAGGGGAGAGCTCCTACAAGTCAAAAGAAAGTTCAGAGAAAATCTCCAGTGTGCCAAGTACGAGCTCGACGCCGGCCACAGGCTCGCAGAAAGCCAACTCTCTTCAGAGCTTGTTCGGCTTCTCGGAGGCGGCGAGCTCCAGGAACACGCGAGACAGCTCCTTGAGGAAAAAGAAAGCGGCAAACTTGAACAACATCATCCACCGCTTGGAGAAGGCCGCGAGTCGAGAAGAGGCCGTCGAGTGGGAGTTTTGAGATTAAACTCGCCCAACTCTGGAGAGCTGGGAAGTGAAACTGGACCTCTACTGGTTTTATTGTGTTGCGCACTTAACCGCCCTGCGGGCCACAGGGCAAAAACGCCATAGGCCAAGGTGCATATAGAAAACAAAAAGGAGCGTTAAGCCCAATTTATGTTTGTGTTTTCGAGGAAGAAAACTGAAATGTGTAGTCAAGCTTTTTTGTACCCTGAAGTGTTTTTATTATTGCCCTAAGTGATTTCCACAATTTCTGGAATAACTCATACAGCTTTGCCTTGTGCCCTCCTCTTTGGTGTGGGCTTTAAAAAAAGAAAAAACAGAAAAAAAAGAAAAAAAAAATCAAACCCACATATTAAAAGGGGGCTTTTTATCTGCCATCTAATGGCTACAGAGCGATAATACACTATTATCTTCTTAAACCAGGAAAAAAGGGGAGATTTTTCAAAAAAAAAAAGAAAAAAAAAAGAAAGTTTTTTGTAGCTGTTCAGTTGCCACTAAGAGATTGCACAGTCAACCGACTCTAAACACACTAGTTTGGATTCCTACATATTTTCAAGAAAAGAAAAGAATCTTGTTGTTTGAAACTTTGAATTAAAAAAAAAAACACATTTACTCCACATATTTTTTAACAAAACAAAAAAAAAGTCACATCAGGAAAATATCTTAATTTGTGGTAGCTGACTTAGTGTTTTCTTGTAAGTGAAATAGAATATTGACACGTAGTGCACATTGTTTCATAGCTTTAACTGATTCTGGTCTTTTGCAGACCAGAATTTGTTTAATACACTCCATTTTAGGCCAAATCAGGACAAAAAAAAAAATCTGAATCTAGGTATTTTATAATCTGCTTTTTAACCTCTAACCACAGAGCACGCTGATCAGACCTCATATCTAGGAGGTTTAGGAGACAACTTAGAAACAGCATGTACTTGATCATTTCACTTGGTTCGTAGTGTACAGGATTTCCTTTCAGTAAAGACAGATCGCTCAAAAAATGTTGGCCAGTAACATTTCAGCCTGCTACTTTGGGGACGTATTCCGTAACCCAAAATATTCAGCTTACCTGGAATCGATTAAAATGTAGTTCATGTGTACGATTGCTGTCACACACCACTAAGAGGGGACTGGAGCTGCCTCAGATAGAGACCTTTTCCTGCTGTTGGTGGCCATTTACTGACTCTCTTCCCACCACAAGCACTGATTTTAAATACGTTTTAGTTGTGGGAAGCTTGTTTTTGCGTGGATAAAAAGTACATGGCAATGACCAGACAGGCTCTTACCGGGACAGAAATAGCCCAAACTCCAAACCAAAACATTCGTGCTCTTGAGTCCCAGTCTAGACCATTCTGCCCTGCAGAAATACAGCCTTTTTCCATTATTTTATGCACAGGTTAGGGCTGATCAAAGTACAAATCAAATTCTAACTTGTCTCTAACTCCTCCTGTTGTCTATATGTATATGCGTGAGCATAGAGGTGTGTGGAAGGATGTGTGTGCGTGAGTGTGTGCGTGCAATTTTATACGTCTGTGTATTTTCTTACGTACTTGTGCACACATAGAGTGCATTACTGCCACCTTTTTTCAATAAGCTGTTTTATCAGTTATGGCTTCTACAAGTTTGCTAATTTAGACTCCTTTATTGCCATATCTTTAAACTAACAATAGATGATTTCGGAATATATATATATATATAAATATATACATATATAATTTTTTTTTGCTTATTTATAGGTGCTGTATTTTATTATCTGATTGTTAGGAAGGGATGAAAGGGGGCAAATATTCTTTAGAGGGATAGACTGCCGGCAGTATTGGGTATAATTTACAAGATGTAGTTGTCATACTGTATATTATTGATTGAAGACTTTTTGACCGTATTGTGTATCATTGAACTTTTGTCTTAGGTCAGCATCTTTTTGATGACACTTTAATGGTGCATTCATTACTTCTTAAGTTTAATTAATATTACTTTTCTGATTTTGGGGGAGGGAGGGATGGGGAGAGGAGTTCCGACTTTAAAGGTATGTTCCCAATATTACACCTCAGTGTGCTTGTATTAATTCATTAGTAGGATTTTTGACTGTAAGATGTGAAACCACATTTCTTGCATGATGTTTTAGAACTTATGTATTTCATTTACAGTCTCTTAACATGCAACAGCAGCACTTAGCGCAAGTTTTCACAAATTAAGAATCAGTACACTAAAATCAATCCTTTTCATGATTAAGAAAAGAAGGCTCTAGGAGGCTGAAAGGCAGGGATTTATTTCCTATTTTTACTGCTAGCTGTTTCAGGATACCTCCTTGGGTAATTGGGGACTTGTGATGCAAAACTAAAATTGAGAAACAGAGAGAGCAACTGCCCCTTTCTGTCATGAGCTGAGGAGACAATTTGTAGTAACAGACACCAGTATGTGACAGCACGTGCTGGAAGCGGTTACGGCTTCTTATCTGGAGTGCAGTTAGTCCGCGGGAACGGCCAGCGAGGGAAATAACGTGGTGAAGCAAAGTGTTACCTCTCTGTATCTGTACAATGCCCTGGTTTGACTTTCAAAGCAAAGCTCCATCGATAAATGCACGTCCTGGTAAAAATACACATACCTTTATACAAGTCATAATAAGATGTGTCTTCAGCCAAGAAGCAAAACTTCTGTCTAGAAGATGCAGATATTTTCTTATGTTCCTTTTTTTTTTCCTTTGTCATTGTTTGGTTCGGGTTGGGGTTTTTTTAATTAGTTCTAGGCAATACACTTGCCAGTCTGTTTCTACTGTCCTTGTCTGCTGGTTGGAGATCCAGGTGCTTGATGCAGTCAAGTGGTTACTCTCGGCTTTCTTGATAAAGAGGTTTTTTTCTGTTTGACAGTTTTTTTTAAATTAATATTCCCCAAACTGTTCTTGTGCCTGTGTCTATATGATTGCATTCCATGATGCTTACTGAGAGCTCTTGCTGCATTATATGACAGCAGAACTGTATTCACAGGTTGAACACAAATGCAGCACTTAAGGTCAATCTCTCTTCTTAATAAGCAATACGTAAGTGCCTTGAAACTTGTATCTTTTTTTTCTCTGTTTAGTTTTGGTTTGCTTTTCAGGTTGCCACTAGTTCTTTAGGATTCTTTAGCATCTGCCCAGTTTTTAATGCTGTAATGATTTTTGAAAAGCATATCTGTAGCTTGCCCTAGAGGAAATCTTTCTTTTATAACACTAACTGTTAATTCTAAGCTCCATTATTACATTTGAATCATGTAATTTTGCTGGATAAAGACAGCATTCATAAGTCAGAAGTCACTCCATCCTGCCAAGGGTTGTCATTGGTATCTATTATAAAATTAATCAAATAAAATGCTGTCAGTATTTCCTATATTTTTGGCACTTTATTAATGGCTTAGCTCCTTTTGTTGTTTCATATTTAATGGTCTGTGTTGAATGTGGATTAGCCTGCTGAGATGCTGTTGGGGTGACCTGGGCCGTCCTGCCGGGAGTCACTTTGGGTTCCTGAGTGACCACCTTATTCAAGGGCATGGGCAGACGAACACCCTCAGATCGAGCTTGTAGAGCTTAAGTGATGTTCCCAGCTGTTTGTTCCCGGTTTTTAGCCAAGGTCACAGCTGCTTTTCTGTTTCAGTGGAAAGTAAAATGGATTAGTTTGAACTACTGCTGAGATTCTCTTGTTGGAGATGAGTTACCTACTGGCTTTCCAAACTGGCAGAGACCTCCCCCGTTTAGAGACTGAACTTCAGCAACACTGAAAGATTTTAGCTGTATTTCTGATCAAGTGTGGCATTTGGAAGTAAAGCTTTTAGGAAAATGTGTATTGGAATAACTTTTTTTGCTTAATTAAAAGAAAAGGATAAAAAGTTGGAGGAGAAGAAATGCCAAAGAGTAGCACGGTGGCTTTTTACTCTCTTGGGTCACTGATCACATGGGAAGGGAAGACGCGTTATTCAGGCACGTGTAACGTGGGGCTCATCTCAACAGGGCAGTCGTTTTGTAGAGCGCAGAGCGTGGCAACAGAGCCCTCGCTGACGATGTTTCTTTTCCTGATGGATAAAAAGCACAGGCAGTTTTCAGAAAATCTGTAATGCCGGACTGCATTTTCTTGAGGTTCTTTAAAAGCATTTTTATTTTCTCTTTCTGTTTCCAGTTCCACGCTCTTAGTAAAGCTGTGGATGAAGGGCCCAGGCTATTTTAACAAAAATACCTTTATCCTGCAGTTAAAATTGTCGATTTTTTTCTCTGGATGGTTAGGGAAGGAAAAAAGTGTAATACTTCGTTTGCTAAAAGCAGGGGAAGAGTATCCCTTGGCAGATGGGGTCATACAATGGGATTGTCGATATGCTTCCATTTTTGAGGATACAGATTTCAGACAACAGAATTGCACATGTTTGTTGGCAGAAATGCATTTAATTACAATTGCTGTTGATGCCATAAAATCTGACCGTTCTATTTATTCATCTGTAAAATGCCTATAAATAGAGCCACTGTTTAAAGGAACCTGTATCAGTGCACTCTTATCATCTATCACGAATTAGTGAGTCCTTTAGTAATAAACTCCTTGCTGTAATAGGAAAGATCTGTCTAACAGTTAAAAAGAGAAAAATGTATGTGCCTTTCTCCTTAGGTGAAAGATCTTTGCATTATTTTTATGTAACTTGTTCATATGGGAATGGTGTAGAGAAGGGGGTTCATGGACACGACAGAATTCTATGCAATATTCTCTGATCCAATTACTTAAAAGTTGCTGGTTTTCAATCCTTTAATGGGAGAAATAGAGAAGTGCATCATTCTGGTGGTAATTCAAACTACAAAGCTGATAAATTCACATAAAATAGGATTGAGGGGAATCTGATCAAGTAATATAATGAAATAATGGAAAATGCTAACTGATTGCAGTCCCCACTAGCACAGCTGCCATCAGAAGTCTGTCATTTTCCATCTTAAAATTATTAATTTCAAGTATTCTTAAAACTTACATGAAATAAAAATGCTCCTGGCAAAAACAGGGCAAAAAAAAAATTGACCATATATAAATTATGAGACTACATGAAAAAAGTAATTGGTTTTGGACACTTCTTTGCACTTAAATCCAAAATAGTTTATTTAAACTGAAATGTCGCAGTAATCTGGACCAGTGCCTTTAGCAAGGTTGCAAAGAGATCAGTAATCTTAGCAATTTGTTGCAAACCGAAAGTAAAGCGGTGACATTTTAACATGCAGATGGAGGGCGCTATTTTTGCTTGATTTGTGTGTCTTTCTAACAAGTGAGTTTCTTAAATTATCTTTTCTTCTTCACCCAGTGTACATATCCTAGGACAGTCTCTGTCATAAAGCCACTGTGTGTGGCTGAGCTGTGAGCATTTCTTGAAGACTATTGGAAACGTAGGAGGAAGAGAAGAAAAGTTGGTTCTTAGGTGGGGGCCAGATTTAATGTTCACTAAAACCAAATCAAGTCTTTCCTGTGAGTGAGTGGCAGTTTTGGCCCTGATGAGACAAGCTGCTTATAGCCTCATTCCTAAATATAACTCACACAGATAAAACAGCTGCAAAGCAGTATTCAGTTCACTTATATGTTGGCTTGCTACTTTCCCCTTGCACTTTCTGCTGCCCCACAGTTTGAACATCAACATTCTCTTCCTTTTTGTTGCATATACAANTCTATACAAACAAAAGACTCTTTTTTCCAGCAGTTTAAAATCTTGCCAGATGGTTTTAAATTGCAAGGAGAATCACTGGCATGGAAAGCACGAGATCTGAATTTCTTTTCTGGCTCAACCTTCTTAGTTTGAAAAGTGATTTAGCAGTCCCCGTCTCCTTCACATATGTGTTTGAGCTCTAAAATGTAGAAATATTATTTCACCAATTTGTTCTTTCCTCTCCAGCTCTTTTATGGGATACACTGACTGTGCCATGTATAAAATATAGTTAATAATGAACTTTATAGCAAGAAAAGCCCTTTATGCTATGCCTAGGGACTGATTTGTCCTACATGACCAGGTCATGTACTATACCCTACCCTATTAATATGCAAGGATAAAAAGTTTTTATGCTCTGAAGGTGAAATTTATCCTTTTGGAGAAGGTTAGCGTTAGGCCTGTGCACTTAAGTTGTCAAAAAGCCTTAAAAACATGTATGTAAGTGGTGCCATCTCTCTCCTCAGGGATAATTTCCCCCCCCCACCAAGTGGTACTGTGGCATATTTAATATAAGTTATTAGTTGTAAGGTCATTTTCCAGTTGAAGATTGAACTTTATTAGTGAGCCTCCTCACCGGCATCTTCTGCTACAGCCAAGGACTGATGGAGGCATCACACCTGCTTTTCCCAAAACCTGGGCACTCCATGTCTGGGACCCAAAGTCCTTGGCTGTCTATGAAGTCTGCATTTCTACAACTGTTTTGTGAATGGAAAAAAACTGGTTCCCAGGCTTGATTTTCATTGCTATTCACAAACATGCTCTGGCACTGAAGTACATTAAAAGGAAATGCCTCCTTTTAAAAAATTAATAAGATTATTGTATTTTTCCTTGTCCAGCTGTTCTATGAAGTACAATTGCTGCCATTTTTCAAGCTTGCTTTACTCACAGTGATGTTAGTACATTTTTGCCACAGTTCTGTATATTTCTCATTATTAAAACCGTTGGTTTCATAGTATCATTTCAGTTTCCTTATATTTTGAAACCGCCAAGTGCAGAGAATGACTGAGTTCTTCACCATAACGAAATAGTGCAGGAAACAGTACAGCAAAAGTAGATGCCTGAAGTCCCCATGACATTGTGTCTTTGACTTTCTGTTTGAATTTTGGAGATATTTGTACTACATAGTACAATCTTCATCCAAAGATCCTTGGAAATGGAGAGTCATACCAGGAGTTTCCTGCTGTTATGGTGACATACCTGCTTTTTGCATAGTTACTGTGTAATTCTGTGGTAATGTTCATAACAGTGCAATCTCTCTATTGATAACAAGAATAATGGCGTTAAGTTGCGTTCTCCTCTTCTGTCTATGCGGGTAATTAATATGCGTTTTTAGGAGTTGTTAAATGTGTGTATGTACATGATTCCAGTATGGAAAAGCCCCTCTGTATATGTAGTATTTGCGTGCTTGGTCTTAATGGTGCAGTAGAATTGGTACGGCCAAATTCGTGAAATCATTTGGGGCATAGGTGAGTGAGGGCTTAAAACCAGTATGTTTTTTAATGCGTAGAGGATGCCATTTTCCCACTTGTCAGATAAGTTCCCTGTTGTAAAGAGGGGATTAGCCATCTGAGAGATCGGATTGTTTGAGATACGTGGGTTTAGCTAACAAGGAGGGGAAGATCATGTTCAGAATACATAAAAATAATTCCAAGGGTCTGAGATGTGCAAAAGCCAAGTAATTTGAAAGGAACGGTCGAACCTTGGCTGCAACATCCTGTAATGGTTGGTCTGTAGCTTTTGCTTCGATACAGCCTGCAGGAGGTTAATATGCCAGATACTTGCACATGTAAAATATACTCTCCTATATCTATGTACAGCGGGAAGGTAAACAGTAAAGACACATTTAAAACAATCACAAAAACAGCTGATCAGTAAATTAAGCCAAGTATTGAATTACAGCAAGCAGTTCATTGTTGCTCTCCCTAAGCTGAAAACTCAGATATTCTTAGGAATGAGATAGAAATTCTGTTATGCAGTTCCTCTTAGAAGGCGAGCATCTGTGTTTTCAAGAGAAGAAATAAAACTTGGCACTTGACTTGCTCTGAAGTACAATCTTATCTCCAAGTAGCTACAAAAAATATTTTCTACAATCAGTCTTTCAATCAGATTTCTCTGGCTTTTGTTAGCTTACGTTAGACCCTTAGTGCTATTTTGATGTATTATTTATATGTGGGTAAATTATTACTAGCTTTAAAAGTGTTTCCAAAGTACCTAGTTTACCTCTGGATGCTAGTACAGGCTATTCAGGGAGTACTTGAGCATCTAGTTCATAAAGGAGGTGTGTGGGGAATAAGCAAGGTCACATCTGTATCGTACTTTTCTTTTTCCTTGATCAGGGATTCCATTTCCTTCTTGCCTCCTCTAGAGAGATGGAGATCATGGATCTTTTTTTTTCGGGGGGGAAGATTTTAGTTTAGCTTGAAATTATTTTATTTTCATTCAATAGGCCTGTCATCAAAATCCTGTATGTTACCGCATTTCCTGTTAAGTTTTTAGGTTTTGCTACTTTCCTAAAATTTACTGTTCAACAAACTTTCTGTACTTGGAAAGCTATGTGCCTTACTTCCTAATCTCTTTGTGGAGAATAATCTAAAGCACAGTGATCTAGATTGCAGCATTCACAGCCGCTTTTCATTTTGGGCGGGGGGGCCGGGGAGGGGGAAAAGGGAGGCGCAAACACCAATCAAGGAGCATTTCAGTGGCCCGACATGAGTTGCCCCTTTGCTGACGAGCGCTTCAAACACTGTGCGTTAAGTCTTTGTGCAATAGAAATTCTCGTTCTGCGTTCGGAGGTTCGTGTCCCAGCCACCAAACGCAGGCGAGCGCAAGCTCTAGTTTAGGAGAATTCAGGTTCATGGGGAAAAAAAAACCCTCATATATCCCTCTGGGTTGGCTCCAGCAGCACGGCGGGGTCTCGCGTTAGAAAGTCCTCCATCGCCCGGCAGCGTTAATGCTTGTAAGGCTCAGTCTCACCCGGCGTACTTGTAGGTCTGTCAGCATTCAAGAAACACTCGTGGACTTCAGCCATCGCTTCCTGCGACTGTGTCCTTTTGTGCCATTAGTAATACATGCTGTCTTCATTTCCATGCCCAGAGCTGCATTGCCTCTGGATAGCAAGGCACTGTAAAGTCATTCCAGTCTTACTTTGGTTTCATAAAGAACAGGCTTTCACTCACCGGCATCCTCAGCCCTTACCAGCACTCGTGTGTTATTTTTCAAGCTTGCTCTCTCTACAGCATCATAAGGTGAAATATATAAAGGTGGTTTGTAATTAGGAGAACAAACTAATATTTCCTATTTATGAGATTAATTTTAACAGTTTCTTTTTTGAGGTTTGTTTTTGTTTGATATAAACACAACAGGAGTATACATATCACTTAAATGGACGTTGGCAAAAGTTTGGGCTATCCTAGCGATGGAGCAGGGTGGTGTTGGCTCTTTGTAGTATCCATATCATTGTGCCCCTGTTGTGTTTTCTAGAGCAATCATTTTTTTTAAAAAAAGTATTTTATCTAAATGCCTAATAAATAATATTATTTAAATAGTTTAAAATAATTTAGGACTGAGAATAAGAAGCCTCAGTTGTGAGAGAAGAGACTTAAAATATACAGAGAAAATACCCTTAGCCTCCTAGAGCCTCTACTGAGAATTTCATGAAGATGCAGTGCCCCTTTGTCGAAGTACATTGCGATTTACTCAAGAGTGTTAATTTAAAATGAGAGACTGGTTTCCTGTGATGTTCATCTTTGTTGGCATATGTTTGAATTTCTGAATTCAGAGCTGATTTTTCTTCTCATTCAAAGTTGGTCAAGGAAAAAAAAAGAAAAGAAAAAAAAAACACCTTGTGCAGCAGCAACTTTTCCTGGTGTGAACTCTGGAAATACACATTATGAATTGATCTTTGTCACGGAGGAGTCATTTAGTTTTCTTGCAGTGTCGAAACACGTTCAGACAGGCTTTCCCTGGCTAGGTAACACTTCACGAGCGAGCGAGAGAAACGCTGCGTAAGCCAAACTGAAAACCATTGCGCTAGAAATCACCCCTGCTCATCGCAGGGCAGCATGTGTCTGCACGAGGGACGATGCAAAGGGCCTCCGGTCAGCACCGAACCAGCTGGCCCCGCAATAAAACCTTGGCAGTGGGCAAAGATAGAAGGTGCTGAGCTAGTTGCAGGGCACATCACCACTTCTGTGGATTTGGAAGCAAATTTGCACTTTGCCTTTCGAGGGTGTCCCACTAAAAACCATCAGATGAATTTCCCATGCGAGGTTCTTTCCTTCTGGCATAGTCTGGAGAAAAAAAAAAAGAGACAAAAAAAGCCCTACAGTAACTATTGGATAACCTCTGCAAAACAAAAAGGTGGTTCCTGTCAGAATACTCTATGCATTTCTGTGTTGAAAAGCATTTTCTACCGTTCCTTTTCCGAAAGCGGGCACCGCGTGCCCCACTCGCTGGAAATGCTGCGAGAATGTCAAATGTACAAATTTGGACGTTAATTCCAAAGCAGATGGAGGCTGGCTGGGGGGGAGATGTTCTTTTTTTTTTTTTTTAATTGTTTCCCTCATGTCCCTTTTCATTTTTTTATTAAAAAATTAACTCTTTGCATTTGTGCAATAACTACTTGCCATGATAATGGGCAGACCTTTGAAATGCCCCGACTACTAACACAGCACAAGATGAACTCAAACAGAAAGTGGTGTACTTTTTCCTGAGAACTTTTTTTTTTTTTTTTTAATAATAAGCTCAGTTTTTACCCCAGTGTATTGTGGTGTCTTACATTTTTAGCAGTATTTTATATTTTTTCTGTAACGCACTAAGTCTTAGATGTTTTTAGAGCTTGTTTGTTATATTCACAATCACAGATTTAAAAAAAAAAAAAAAGATCCTCACAAAGACCCAATTGACCAAAAAAAAAGTGTCATTTTTTTGTACAAGTAGCTTTGAGAAGCCCACATTGTGTTGCTGTGACTCATCTTTTGTAACATTTTATTTCTTGGTATTTGTTTAAACATAAAAGTAAGAGTTTATATGGCTGGCAGTAGCAGGGCAGCGCTCCCTCCGTCAGCAGAATGGCATTGTTTCTTCTGTCTTTGTTTGGTTAGCCATATAATGTTTGTTCTCAGCACTGTACAACGGTCCCTATATGATATGGAGAAGCAATATCACTGTATGAAACTCACACGATGTATTATTATTATTATTATTCACTAGCACCCTAGGTGTGATAATTGAAGTAAATATCTTTTATACAAACACAATTACGCGTGGGCTGTCTTTATTAAGGTGAGACCTGAGTCCAAGCAGCAAACATTTACATTGGTGGTTCTGTTTCAGTGATGTCCAGGGGAATGAAGAGGCTGGTTTTGGTGGGGATTTGTGTTTGTCCAGGGGAGGAAAATTTACTTTTTGTATTTCAAGGGGGGGGGGAATATTTTAAATACTTTGAATATTGAAGTGTCAGATTTCCAAACTGTATCTTTTTTTAGTGAAATTCAAGTGTGATGATTCCTGCTGTAGACAGCGGGAGGTGGACACCTGGCTTCATGGGCAGCAGAGATGTATTTTGGGTCCGAGACTGGAAGGGGGTTTGTTTTGAGCACCGTAACGGTATATTAGCTAATTTTAAAAAATTAAAAGACATAGTTGGAGGTCAGAAATGCTTTAGATTCAAAAAAGAAAATGTAAAAGAATTTTCTCATATTTGGCTCACTGTTTATTTTTACAGATACTTTATATAAAGATGAAGTCCTGTTCTAGTGTCTTATGAGATGTTGTTCCTATAAATATATTCAGTATTTACAGAGTCTAGAATTTGAAGTTTGGTGAGGAACAGATGTTGTAATTCATCAATGGAATTATATTTTAAAAACTAGTAGAATAAACCTCTAGCTTGAATACTCGGGGTTTCAGGTAGAGCATGTGTGTGTGTGTGTGCTTGCCTCTGCACTGCTCTTTTACCTGGCCTGCTCATGTCTGCTTTTTGAACTGTGAATTGGAGGTTATTATGTGGGACCTACATTTATTTACATCATCTCCTGCAGTATGTATCTTACATAGGCTGTAAGCTCGTGTTGCGTGCCTCCTTGTAGGCTGAGTTTCCTGTTGGTCAGGATATGTTCAGCATGGCATGGGGAGTTTCAGAGGGCCAGGCGGGAAATTTCCTGTAGTTCTGACCCAGAAAGTCTAGCTGGCTGTCCTGGAGAGCAGGGAGTCGGGCTGGGCGTTCCCAGTGGGCTCCCTCCCTTCCAGCCATTGCCAGGATCCATCCAGCTGGTTTCCTGCTCGGGCACCCTGGGGCAGCGTAGTGCTTCACCCAAGTCAGTGTTTGCATTCCACGTGTGTCTTTGCCACTGTTAGCTTGGATTCGTTCTGCAGGAGTGGGTGGGATATTCTTCAACATGTATTGAAAATGCAGTTTAATGCCTTCAATTCTTTATAAATGTGTGTTTTCTGCTTTTGAAACGTCTGTGACAGGTTGTTCCACATGATGTAAAGGTTCTAGGTTGAACACACTTTTTTCCCCCCCACCCCCTACTTTTTAATGACTGGTCAAATTGTTGATTGCTGTAGATGGCATTATCTTGTATAATTTCACCCTAATCATTTTAAGCTTGATACTAAACAGCTACACTTTTAAAGTGCTATGACTAAAGTTGGTTAATCTGTATATTTATAACCTGCACTTTTCTTCAGGTGTGGTGGTATCGGCACTGAACTACTAAAATCACGCACATGGTCTTAAGCAAAAGATGCATTATTTTTGTGAAAGCACAGACCTGGTACAGAAGCTGGAGAGGGTTCTTTGTACCTTCAGAAGTGGGCATCTGGGATAAAACCAGACTGTTCTCTCAAGCCTAAGTCTCCAAAAGTTTATTTTTGGGAAACTAGGAAGGCGACCAAAACTGCACAGGTGCATCTCAGAAGTCAAGATCAGATACTTATGTTCTTCCATGGAGATAGCTGGATCTTCCATGATCGCTTCATTGGTAGCCCTTCATAAGGATGTCAAAAATCTCCTTTTCAGGAGAAGTGTACGCCGTGTCTTCCCGTAGACCCTTACTGGTCAGCACTGGAGCATACCTGTATGTCAGTGTTCTTGCTGATAAATAGCTGCTTCTGGAGTTAGATGCTGTAGCAAGGGTGAGGTTTTACATAGGAAATACTGCAGGCATTTGCTGAGTTAATGGGAGAAATCCTTGTTCGTTGTAGCCCCAGGTGCAGGAATAAGTTAGCACCCAGTGAGCACCTCAGTGCCAGAGGTACTGGCCATGGGCCCACTCCTGCCCCACAGTCAGTGAGAGGTAGTTTGTCTTTCAGTGGGAAGCAGGGTATTTTTTTCACATGGTGTCTTGTTCCCGCCAGGTAAGAACATGCTGTGAGCAGCTGGCGTGGTGCTTTTGGGCCCCACTTCTTTCCATTTTGAAATGCTATCATTTTCTTCTAAGTATTTCTGTTTTAATGGAAGTGGTGAAGAAATTGTGTGCTTGCCAACAGAGGGCTTCAGAAAACATGATTTGATTACAGTAGAGCATTTTATTTTCTTTTTGCTACAAGCTATGGGAAACTGATAAGAAAATTCAGACTGTTTTCTTGAACTCTTCCTAGTTACCCATGTAATTATCTTAGTATCCTTGGAAATAATCCGTTCTTCTATGAAATCTCTATCCTTACAGGGTGAATTTATTAAGCGGTACTGTGCTTCTTTGCTGGGGGCTGTTTATTTTGGAGTGGCTGGGCCAGGAGGAAAGGGAAGGAAAAATCCTTCAAACCTCCCCTTCCTGGCAGGTCCTCAAAATGTGAAAAGAAAGGGGGAAAAGGAGGGGAGGGAGCAGAAATCTTTCCTGCACCTCCTCTGCCGGCAGCTGGCAGAGAAACCCAGAGAGCTGGGCAGTGATGCTGTAGGGCGGGCACTCGCCTGGCTGTGGTTTGGTAGCTTGCTTCGCTTTTCCCAAGGCCGCTTTCACAGATGCATCTGAGGGCACTGATGAAAAGGCTGCAGGGGACTCAGAGAAGGATGCTTATGTATTGTGATAAGCATGGCAGCTAGGGTGAGAGGTCTTTTCCCTGTGCTCCCAACCCTTTGTCGCTTGGGCAGATGAAGTCTCAAATTTTGTCCTCAGGGTGTTGGATGTGATCTGGTTTCTACTGTCCGTATTTTTTTCTTGTCTTTTTGACAGCTCACAAAAGCAAAAATGAGGAGGGTTGTTCTTGCTGCATTCACTGGTGCAAGTCCCAGCCCTTGCCATCTAGGACTGCACATCTTCTCCATACATCCCTGAAGGATGTCGTGGAAGCTTCTTGATGTCTTCTCCTACAGCCTCTATGTCTCTAGAGCAACCTCATCACTTCATTCTTGGAGCTTTTCCAGGACTGGTAACTGTGGCTAAAAACTAGGTAGATTGTGGTAGGAGTTGCAGATGGCTTTTAGAGATGTCATCATTCTTCCTTTTCATTATCTGCTTTCTTTTTTCACACTTTTAGAGAGCTTGCAGAAGGTCTGATCAGACAATAATCTCGTGGCAGATAACAGAGGTGATAAACAAGGACAGCCTGATTGCTACCCGAAAGGAAAGTTGCAGGCTGAGATGATTCCCGGACTAACATAATCCAGGCATTTGGCTACTTGGGTGCTCTCAGAGGTGACTGATCTTTCCTCTGTCCCTGGAGATTTCTAGAGAGGTTGCTTTAAAATGTCTCAAAAGCCAAGTTCTTTTGTGACTTCTGTAGTGTTGGTGGGATCTCTGGAGCACTTGATCTCAAATATCTTTATTCACTCTGGGGACATTCTTGGAAGAATATATGCCCTTCAGGTGATGGTGATTTTTCATTGCCTTATGTGAGGTGAGGTGGACCTCAGCAGACAGCTCAGCTGGACTTTTGTGCTACAACCTGCTCTTCAGCCTTTACCTCTGACCAGATTTGCACCTCAGAGGACTCTGCTAGATTTGAGAGGCAGGGCTCTGATGCCTTGTAGAAAAGAAATGTTCAATCATTCCCTGCCTTCTTGTCCTGTTTCTCAGCCTACTGACAGCTCACAGCAATGGTGGCCCCAAGGAAAAGGCTTTGCATAAAGTTAAGACAGATTGAATGACTCCCACGCAACTCCGGACCCTGCAGAAATGCTGTCCCACATTATGGAAAGGTCAAGACAGAACTAGAACCATTGAGATGTACAACACTGAAAGGCCTTTGATAACCTTCCTGTTGCGGGAAGGATTTTGGCTTAGATCTTTCTTCCTTGACATCTCCATAGACGAAAAAGAGGACAGAGAGTATCACCTGGTTCATTCAGGACTGAATCTGCAGCATATGGACCATGTCCCCCTCATCCCTTCAGCTACAAAGATCAGAGTCAAGTCTTCTCCCTTTGATTCTTCTGGAAGGAGAGCAGGACTTTGGGCAGTAACAGTACTGTCTTTTTCAGACTTCCTTAAAAGCTAAATGCCAAGTATTTCAAGAGCCTGAAATTGTGCCTTAGTTTATGTATAAATCTGGGAGCTCTGGCATCAGGTAGAACTGGAGGTAAGACTTTGTTGGCTTGAAAAGGCTCATGGGAAAGAGATGCCAAAAAGCCTTAGCACTTGTTTCTGCGTGGGGAAGAAGGACAATTTCCACTTCTAAGTGACTGTCCAGAGCAACCCGGTCATTTACTGGAGTGGCCCAGCATGGGGAAAGGTGAACAAGCTGGAAAAATCAGAGGGCCTGTGACAGGCCCAGTTTCCTTCTGCTTTGGCTCCCACTCCTCGTCCTGGCACGCTCAAGCACCAGTGTTTGTGTTGAGTAAGTCTCCAGCTTTGTGCCTCGGTTTCTCAGCCTTCATGTACTCCAAGATTTAGTTATCTTACCATCATCTTCCTTCCAGTCAATAAAATAGACTTAAAACCTTTGAAGTAGTGGGTTTCAGTGCACTTCAGTTGACTTCTGAGAGGATAGTTTTTCAAAGAAAGCTGCTAGCGTGCCACATCACTTCTCTGCTTGTTTTCTTATTTTTTTACAGTTAATGTAAATCCAAGGAGGCCAGACAGTAATGGAGGGAGATTAAAAAGTTACCATAAGGCAAATCAGGGTGTGAACTTGCAAAGCATCAGCTAATTTGCAGTAACTGCCCATGTGTGTGCTCCTACCCTGCAGATCCCTTCAGCAATACCACTTACCTCTCATTTCCTTCAGGCTCAGAGGATACACATGAGCAGTTACTCCAGTCTCATGGATGTGTAGCAAGTTACAGCCTATCTCACCCCAAGGTGATTTATTCATCTGTCTGTATCCTCAGTAATCAAGCCACCATCTTATGGAAAGATTGCCTCTCATTTATTTATGTCTGGCCTTATAACTTCAAACTAAGTTGCTAGTATGTCTTAATTTTCTCCATCTGTGAAAACAGATGCTGTTTATTTTGGATGATTTGCCAAGGGAGTCCAATTGCTGGGGCTTGTTATAGGAGTCAAAGTTGCTGTTGCTCCGTGACAGCGCTGGGCTCGCTGTCTCGCAGGCGCTCCCGATGAGCCCCTACATCTGCTGGGCTCAGTGGTCCCCGTGAACGTGCCCGTGGAGCCTGGGGTTCCGTGACTTTTTTCCCCTCGATATTCACTACGAGGATTTTAACTTGCAGCTTTGGAGGAGCACGAGGCTGATGGGGCTATCCACAATGAAAGAAGCGTGAGATTCATCCAAATCTTTTATTCTCAGTTTAGGACCATTTTGTTTCCTCTCTGCGTGAGGCACCTTTGTGTCTCACCACATGGCCTGTCTGCACAGACACTTTACATTTTTTCAGAAACATGCATCTCATGGCAATGTCATCCGTGGCTGTGCTCCTCAGGCAGTGGGTTGGAGGTACGTTTAGACTTCCCAGCACAGACATCTTCTTTACAGCATACTCTTTGAGCAGAGGCTCTTTCTAATCACTCATTCAGTTTGGGGCAAGCTAAGACGCTTTTCAAGAGCCTTACCAATATTATTCTTCCTGACAGAAGACCAGTCTTTTGCAAAGTGGTTGGTTCCTTGCGGAGGGCCTGATCCTCCTCCCCACTCACATTGGGCATTTCATTGGGTCACATGTCCAGTGATACAGAAAAGACTTGGTCAGTCATCTAGGGGGTGTTGGAAGAGGCTTATGGCCAATGGTTGTCCTGTAAAGTGCTTCTCTTCAAGCCCAGAATGCCCCAGGAGGGTCTGGCTGTGGTGTTAAGGTGCTAGCCCAGGTTCAACTCTTGGCAGCCAGAGTTCAGTGGTTGCACTGGGGACTTGCTCTTCACCTTGTGTTTGTTGCACACAAAGTTTTGGGCAAACTCCTGGGAGCCTGTTCACACAAATGTTTTTTAATGACCCATGTGTTGCTGGCCAGCCAGGCCAGATGAAAGCCGAGGGATTTAGGATCAGTGTCATGGGGAATTTGAATTAAGAAAACCCTGATCAAGAAGGAGAGTTCACCCAGCCAACTGCTTTGTAGGAACTTCACAAGTGTCCTGTGCAAAACTCTCTAGTCCAGCTCCCATCAGCTCTGCCACCTTCCCAAGAACTCCGAAGATACTTTTCAGTCACGCTCCAGTCTCAGCTGCTTGTTTTCTGTGTATCGGACAAGGAGAAACCAGACCTGCCTGTGCCAAGCAGCACGGCAGTGTGGGAGCAGGCAGGGCAGGTGAATTCAGCCAGCATTCAGTTGCCTAGTTGCTGCACTTCATCACTTTCCTCCATAAGGCGACGGCAATGTCGGGCCCGGTTTCTCCATTGCCTCAAAAGTCAGGAACGACAGAGTTTGAGGCTAAAGATACGTGGTTTAATATCCCAGTTTCCTCAGGGCTTCACCTTCTTTGTCCCATTACCTTCTGCAGTACCCCTCTGTTTTCTGCAGCTTTTCAGGTTATTTGTACATCTGAAGGGTCAGAGCGAGGGCTTTCCAGCACAGCAGCTTAAGAGAAGACAAAGGCAGATTTTCTTTTGCTCAATCTCAGTGCTTCAACTGACCTGCTGTCCTGGGAGAGCCGTCCACCCGCTGTGGGAGGTGAAGGGTTGCTGGCAGAGAAGTCATGAGCTCACGGGTGGCCACTGCCCCTTTGAAAAAAGGAAGTTATGATTAAAAAAAAAAACAAAAAAAAACTGTAAAAAGAGATACTGTAGGGGAGATGAGAGAGAAGCTCCATGCATTTTGGTTGTCTTCCATGTTAGGCAGGGTTCCACTCTTTTCTTTTTTCATGGACTGTTTGTAGAAGACCGGCCAATGCCGATGCAGTGAAACCCAAAGGAAGGAAGGATATGGCTTTCTTTAAAACTGGGAAATGTATTTCTTTGCTGACCCTTTCTTCTCCTAAGCAAACTGAAAAAACTCGGTCTGTGTAACTCAAAAGCAAAAAAAGATGATTTAAGAGAGAACCTCAGGAGCTGGGATCCAGGGCTCAGATCTCCGTCAGCAAGATGCCAAAGTTCAGTTCTGTGGAGGCTTGGGGGGCAGGTTGGGAGGCAGGGGAGCGTGTCCTGCCCCAGCCAGCCCTCTGCTCTGCTCCCGGCATGGTGCAGCCCGGGCACGCCAGCAGCAGCGTCAGGCCCTTTGCACGGTGATCAGGGCAGCCTTGTGCAGAATTGGGCCCCACAGCCCATGTTTGGCTAGTAATAGCTTCCCAATTACATTTTAATGCAATTTAAAGAGACAGCCAATTAAATAATTAACCGTAGGGATGAGGTTTTCTTCTTTCCAAAGCTTGTTAATGCAAATATTTTGCAGCAGGCCACCCATGTTTCGGGAGTAGGCAGCGATTCCCCATTTCTTGAGAAACACTGACCTCCAGTGGGACTGCGCCTTTACCGCAGCTGCTCCTGGCTCTCCTGAGCCTTTTAGTTGGAGCCTATAAAATGCAAATACGCAGAGGGAAAAAAAAAATAAATCCATACGTTGTGTCTGAAGCATGTGTCACCTCCCTTTCCCTGTAGGCAGGCTTGTACGAGTCACATAGGAATTGCATTTCTGACAAAAAGGCGGGGGGGCAGTTTGCACCAGCAAAGCCCCTGCTCCATGGGAAAGCAGCGTTGCTTTCGGGCACGACTTCCTTCGAGCCCCCTGGTCACTGCTGCCCTGAGTCCAGCCATCCCAGTATCAAGCTCCCTGCAAGAACCCCCCCACTGCAGCCGGTTTCGGGGTGCACGGGGCAGCTCCCAGCCCAGCAGGACTGGGTGAGCTGGAATTGAGCTGCACACACTTTACACCTCTCGTGTGAAGTCTTCAGAGGGTAGGAGGCCCCGCAGGCGCAACAGTCTGCCCTCGCTTCTCCCCCAGCGCGGCTGCTTCCCAGGCAGCTTTTGCATTTCTTGCTCCCTGGCTGTTGATAAATGAGGATTTTTTTGCCTTCCAGCCGTCTGGAATTTAGGGCAATAATTACAATGGGAATTATCAGGGAGGGACTGGAACAGCTGGGACCTGAGTTTTCACCCACCTGGAAATCCAGGCACAGAGGGATGTATCCTGCATCCCTGCAGCGGGGAGGCTGGCAGTGCAAAATGCAGGGCCTGAACCTTGATCTGAGCTGTTTTTTCAGCCAGGCAGAGGCCTAGACGTTGCTGGCAACAAGGGAGAAAGGTGAAAGAAGTAGATTTCTGCTGCAGGACAAGGCTCCTGCTTGCTGACGCTCTGTGTTTCGGGATGGCTTTGCAAACGGAGGAAGGAGCTTGCCCTGTGGTGCTGGTCCTGTGCTCCTCGCTGTAGCTGCGTTTTGGCTCCGACGCGTCTCTCCGTTGCTTCACATCTGGGCTGGGGTTATACAAGGGGAACGGGAGGTTTTTGTTTTGCTCCTGGAGCATTCCAGCCAGCGCCTGTTGTGGTTTAGGGCGTGGGTTTTACTCTGGGGGGCAACTGGAAAGAGGGCTCGTTTGTCAAAAATGGGCCGAGCGGGGATGCCAGGGGCTGTGCAGCCTTGCCCAGCACCTGGGGGGGCAGGATTGGTCCCACCTGAGACTCCTCACTGGAGACGTCCCTCAGCCCACTCCAAACCACCCCCCAGCAGCCCCGTGCATGACTGTCCCAGTGCCCACAGCCGGGGACATGCTGCCCGGAGGCTCCTCCATCGCGCAGACCAGACCTGGGGATCAGTTCATGGGCTCAGCTCCTCTTATCCCTCCCCAGGTCCCCCCCACTCTGCCAGCCAGGATCCTGCCAGGTACCCCTGGGGCACCAAAAATACATTGCTGATGCATTTAAAGCAGCTGTGCCGGTGCAAGCAGCTGCCTGCTCTCATTGCGTCTGGCACTGGGACGTGGCACTGGTCCTGCCTGGGGACGGCTGCCCACCGTGGGACATTGCCAAGGTGGGCTGGATCCCTGGTTGCCTTTGCCTGGAGCAGAGCAGGGATTGCTGGTGTGGTCCCTCCTGCTGCCCCCAGAAATAAGGAGAAAGCAGGGTTGCTGCCTGTGAGTTGGCTTTGATGCTCCAGGTGGGGGTCTCTCAGCTTTTTGGTGTCCGCTTGGCAAAACTTGGGGGTTTTGGGCCACCCCTGGGTGACGGCCTCGGCTCTGTTTTCCAGTGCGCTGTGCGGAGCTGCAGATCCAGCTGACGGAGTCTGTGTCCACACTGGCTGGCCAGAAGGAGCTCATCGCCAAGCTGGAGCAAGACCTCAGCACCATCCAGGCCCTGTCTGCTGTGCATCGCCCGGATGCAGAGGTAACCCTGACCCACGGCGCTTGGCTCTCGGCAGCAGGCAGGCACCATTCAAAATGGCCCCAGCAGTTGACTGTAACTGATGGAGTGCTCAACAGCAGGCATGGGGGTTGTTTTATCACCTCCTCTTTTTTTTTTTTTTTTTCCCCTTCTTTTTTTTCTCCTAACTCACCCAGTAGAGGGTTGCATTGTGCCCATGCAACGGGATGGTGCTGGCGTGGGAGGGAGTGCTGGTGGTGGCATCCAGGGACCGTCCAGCCCTTCTCCTTCCTGGGCAAAGGATGAGATTTGAGGGTTGAACACCAGCCTCTCCACGTTGTCTCAGTCTTGATCTTTGCAGGGTGCTTGTTTGGCAGCGATGCTTCCCACGAGGCTGTGGGTGCCAGGGCGGTAGCAGGACCCAGGAGGGGTTTGCTTTGACCAGGCGCCTTTGGGTGGGTGGGAAATGCTTAATCCCTTCTGCTTGTGCTGCCCAGGGTGCGGCTGTCCCCAGCCTGGAGAAGATACCTGAGCCCATCAAGGAAGCCACAGCGCTGTTTTACGGTGAGAGGCGGGTGCGAAGCTGGAGCTGTGCTGCAAGCCAAGGTGCTGGCAGGGGCCATCCTGGTGCCATGGGCAGGGTGGTCACCTCTCTGGGGATGGCAGCATGAGGATGCTCCTAAGCAGGCACAGACATCACCTGCCCAGCATGTCCATCACTGGGGCCAGTGATGGGTTTTCCATGCTCAGCATGGTTTGCTGGTCCTCTGGCTGCTCCCGAGATGGTGCTCGGCTCCGTGCCGAGTCAGTGAACCCAGGCTGAACCAAACACCCTGCACTTTAACTCCTGCTCTTTCCACACCAAACCCCCTCCAAAGCCAGTGAGCTAAACATTTCCTTCACATTGGCTCCTGCGCTGAGGTCTGCAGGAAAAAATGAATCCAACAAGTAACGACGCTTGGCTCTTCTGGAAGAAAACCCACTTCCTTTCCTTTTTTTTTTGGTTTTGGTTGTTTTTTGTTTCGAAAGGCTTTGAAAACACATGATAAACAATATCACAGCAACAGTCCCACCAAGCCAAACAACCTGCAGCCACCCATCCTGCGCTATGAATAGATCCTCTGTGCAGCCGGTTGAGTCACTGCCTCGGAGATGTATTTCTCCTTGGCTGTGGATGCCTCCCTGCTGCTGGAAAGGCAGAGTGGGGAGGGATGGCCACAGCCTCCCCCCGGGGTACCGGCAGGGCCCCATCGTGGGGGGCAGCTGCATGGGACACCCACAAAATGGGGCTCCCGCGCAGGGCAAGCTGGCGATGGCTGTGGGCGAGCAGCCCCCTCTTTGCTGGCGTGGCTGAAAGAGGAGAAAGTACGAAATGGGGGTGACTGTTTTGCAAGGAGGGGAAGAGGAGAGGAGAGTATGTGGATGGAGGGTTGGTTGTGGCACTGGGTCTTTTCTTAGGGCTACGGCTGCTGCAGAAGCTGCGGGATAGAGTCATGGTGGGGACTGGGAGGGTTGGGGTCATGGGAAGGCAGCCACGGGTTGCACCAAATAATGTGACTGGTTGTCCCTGGGGAGTGAACCTGTCCATTCCCAGGATAAGTCCCAAAAAATGAAAAAAAGCATAAAAACTAGTCCATGCTGTAATAGCTGTGCACAGGAGTTTATCTGCCCGGGTGCCCATGAGGTCCCGTGGTGTCAGAAGGGGAACCTTGACCAAGCCCTGCTTGCAGCGGGGTGGGTGGTGGGCTTCTGCCAGGTCACCTCTCATACCAAGCCTTGTCTGCAGGTCACCCGCCGTCCCCCGGCACTTCGTTCCCTGAGGGGCAGGTGGACTCACTCCTCTCTATCATCTCCAGCCAGAGGGAACGCTTCCGGGCCAGGAACCAGGAGCTGGAGGGGGTATGTGGGGTGTGGAGGGTGGCCAGCGGGGGCTGCAGGACCTGCAGTCTGGAGCTGGCTGCTTTAATGACCTGCAGGGAATTTATTATCGGCACAACGCAGGCAGCACCACTGCAAGTGAGAGAAAAAAGTCTATTCTGCTGTGAGCAGGACCAAAGCCTCCCGCAGCCCATCGGTGTTGCTCCAGTTCAAGGACAGCTCCGAATCCCTGTCACCTTGCAGGTGTGCTTGGCCATCTGGCACAGCATTCGGGGGTGCCCTATAAAAAGCACATAGGGAATGTGGTTTGGGGTAACAACCCAATAGCTCTACAAATTGAAGTACAGCTCAAAATGACCTCTTCAAAGCCAGCAGGTTGGCTTTCCACCTCCTGTGGGGGCCCGGTCTCAGCCCAAAGCCACCTTGGCTGCCCGGCCCTTCTTCAGCCACGTATGGATCAAGTTCATGAATGGTTCAGGACCAGAGGCCCTGTTCAGCAGCAGCTGGGACAATTTTAATTTGGGAGCAATTTTAATTCAAAGCTGGGGATTTTAAGTACTGAGAGGGGACTAAACTCTGGCTGGACGCACCAAATCAACACCCCCTTCTGCCTCCCACCCGGTCAGATCCTGTCCTCCCCCCGGCCTCGGTGCTAATGGCCCCCTCACTCCCCCCATGCAGGAGAACCGTATGATGCAGCACACAGTGCATGCCCTGCAGAGCGAGCTGGACAACCTGAGAGCTGACAACATCAAGCTCTACGAGAAGATCAAGTTCCTGCAGAGCTACCCTGGCCGGGTGAGTGGCTATTTGTCTGTCTGTCCTCCAGCTGGGTTCACACAGACGGGCAGACCCCAAACACAGACCATTACCCTATGTGTACAGGAGCAATGGGGAAATTGCGCATTACCCACATGCACCTTGCATGAAAGTTAGAAAGTTGGAGCTAATTGGGGTGAAGAAGGGTTGAGTGCTCTGTCTAGAGGAGCAGGTACCCAGCCTCTCTACAGGGAAGGTAGTTTTTAACTGTGCTGAAGGGTGGCTGACATCTTTGATGCCAGAAGCTCAGATTTCCTCCGCGAAAAAGCTGCTACAAACCCCTTTGAGGCTCACTGCCGGCAGCGTGATGCTCCAGCAGGCAAGTCATGGATGCTCCTGCTTGACCGGGCAGCAAGAGGTTAAATCAGGACCTTCTGCAATAAATCTCTGCAGTCAGAGGCTAAAAAATGATTCATCCTGTCATACCTCTGTTCATTCCCCACTGCCCTGAATTTCTTGTGGCCAGCAGGGAGAGCTGCTCAGCTTCCCGCCCTCCTGGGCAGCCAGGGCCTGTCCCGAAAAGAGCAGAAACCAGCCCAAAACTGTCCCAGTAATGCCAGAAGGGTGCTGGGGAGGGGGGACAGACTTCGCTGCAACCTGCTCTGCTAATGCCACGTCCCTTGGGGGTTTCACCCCTGGAAATCCCTGGGGTTTTTGGCAGCGGGTCAGGCTGCTGCCCGGGGAGCTTTCAGCTGCAGCCACTTCCTCGGTTGGAGCTGGGCTACCGCGACCTTGGTCTTTCCTTATAACTGCAAAAGTGACAATAACAGGGGCTGGGACATCGGTTTGAACACCAGCTCCTCGCCCTGCCTGCCCTGCCGTCCTCCCGCAAAGCTGCTGGCTGGACTGAGTCCGTTTTATTGATGGATATATTAATAGCGTTTGGAGATGGGAAACTCCTGCAGCCGTGAAGGACCTTATTTGGTTCTTTTATTTATGTCTCAGTGATGACGCTGGGTTGGCCCCTCTGACATTTTTGCCCGTTTCTCCCGCGGAAGATCATACCCATGTTTATCTGCTGCCACAAGGCAACCCCTGAATGCCATTCACATGATCTAAAGAGCAAAAGCCTTCAACACAGCAGCACAGGGGATTGCATAATTCACCACCTAATCAGGCATGTGACACGTTAAAAATAATCATCAAAGATCATTCAATAAGGCCAGGCTATAGTGAATTCATCGCCCCTAAATTGGGAGCTGGGCTCATCGCTGGCTTCTGACTGCGTGGTGACCCATGGATCGTATTGCAGCCTGTAAGGGCATATTTGCTAAAGGTCTGCGTGCAGCGGGGTTTACCCGCGGTGAAACGGAGCCACCGGCCAGTGTGCTGGGGTGGCCGGGCAGTAGGACAACCAGCAGCACGTAGTAACTGGTCCAGAAAGACCTTGGTAAATGTCAGCATCACCGTGCTGGCGGGCAGAGCTGGAGAAGGCACAGTGCTGGGGGAGAGACGAATTAGCACTGGAGCCCTTGAGCAGGGGTGTGCAGTCCCTGTAGCTGAGACCCAGGGCTCACACTGGACTGTGACCATGCCTGGTCACAGCACGTGCTGTTTCCAGGCTGATTTTGGGTAGGAACGATGTGGAATCTGCAATTCTTGTGACCTGCAGAGGTAGCACTGGAGAAAGGAGGAGCAGGGACGTGCAGGCTGTGTGAGCATCCTCGGGGCTCACGGCCGCCATTCCTCCAGCACCGCCTGCGAGGCTGCTCAAGGGGAACCTCTGTCCCAGGAGGAGTTCAAAACCCGGCCTGTCTGAACTGACCTAAACCTTTCACTTTGAAGGAGTTGCCTTCTTTTTCCTTGCCCTTTGCCCAGCTAATAACAGTTGGATGTTTAAACAATTATTTCCTCCTCCTAAACCGCTGTCTCCCTCCTACCTGGCCTAGCAGCAAAGGAATTCAGAGTGGGATTTGCACTAGCCCAGGCGTTTCCAGGCGAGCTCTCTGGGGTGACACAGATGACTATTATTTCATGGAAAGGGCAAAAACAGGGAGACACAAGTGGAGTCCCCGTGGAAGAAAAGACTTTTTGTTAAATAGCTCATGTTGTGCTTCCCCTTTTTGAAGGGGACAGATGCTGTTGGCCCCACGGGTCAGCTCTGGGCTGTGCTGCTCCATCCTTTGGGGGTGATGTCTTCCAAATGAGCAGCTCAGGGGGGTTGGGGGGGGCCTGGCCCTGTGCTGGGTGCCCGTACACCTCTTGCACTGGAAGGGGATAGGCACAGGCAGCTATGCCAGCACCGGTGCCCGCTGGCTCTCACCCTGCCTTTGCTCCCGCAGGGCGGCAGCAGGGACGACACCGAGCAGCGCTACTCCTCCCAGTACGAAGAACGCCTGGACCCCTTCTCCTCCTTCAGCAGGAAGGTATGAAAAACCCCCGGCACCTTCCCTCCACATCAGCCCCTCCTTCGCTGGGGTAGGACTCAGCCGGCCCCATTTTGGCATCGCAGAGCATGGCTTTGCCCAGCATAGGGAGGAAAAAGGCGTTGCAGCGTGCTGCAGGCGATGAGCAGGTTGCTTTGCTCGGTTCTGGTCTTGGTCACAGCAAGGTGGTCCAGGTGTGTTGAAGGGAAGGAGCAGCCAGAGAATGAAACCTCTCAGGGAAATTATTTCATCACTTGGATGAACTCTGGGGACAGTACAAAACACACTCAAATGCCATTGACTTTAAAAAATAAAAAATAAAAAAAGCCATTGTCCACAGCCAGTGTCCCCAAGGCTGTGTGTATGGGGGCATGGGAGCATCTCAAGGCACAGAGCTCCTTCCCTGATTTGCAAACCCCAAATCAGCCCTCTGAGGCTCAAAGATCAGCTTCTTGTACTGTTTACTTGCAGGAACGCCAGCGGAAGTACCTGAGCCTCAGTCCCTGGGATAAAGCCACACTAAGCATGGTGAGTGGGCTGCACCCACTGTGCCACAGTGGGTGACGAGAGGTTTTTAGCCCAGTGCCTGCACCCAGAACACTGCTGCTGGGCTTGGGCATGGATGGGGGACAGACACCATCCCTGCTCCGCCAGGCAGGGTGCAGACCATGCCAGGGCCACGCTGGGGCTCAGTTTGGGAGAACTCGCTTTCCTCCCTTCCCCTTTCCTTCCCTTTTCCCCCACTCCATCCCACAGCATCCCAGGGGGTCCTGGCCAAAGCGGGTGACCCAGCCCCAACCCAGCCAGCGATGCCACAGCCCAGGCCACGGCCCGGGAGCTCGGGGACAGCGTGTGTCTCAGAGGATCACCATGAACTTCTGTCTCCCCGCCCCGGGCCGTGCCTGTGGGTCCCCCAGGCAGTGCTGGGAGGAGGATGTGCTGGACTGTGGGAAGCACCTCCCCTCTGGTTTGTAACACGGCTGGGGGGCTCAGCACTGCACCCCGGCCGAGGGCTGGCCCAGGAGCAAAGCCTCTTTGCGCACAGTGTGTAGTTGGGGTTAGCTCAGCCCAACTCCCCGTAGGAGACTCACCCAGAGAGCCCCAGCACCCTGCACAGCTGGGCGTGTAGTGGTTTCTTATCACATTCTCCAGAAAAACCTCTTCCCGAGCCCTGACCCTTCCTGCTCTTCCAAAAAAGCATCGGGGAAAATATTGGGGAGCTGCCGGTGTCTGCAGCACCAGAGGGTCCTTGCCTGAGCCATGGTGGGCAGGAGGCCTGCTGCTGCCACGGCAGGTATTGGTTACAATCTCTTAGGGATGAATGCTGCTTTCCGAGCTGAAAGTGTTGTTATCGAGATCTGTTATCTGATTTGTGACATTAGCAGCAGGCTCAGGATCAGGTTTTGGCTGAGCTAACCCCCAGCTATCTGGTGCAACAGAGGTTAATGCGGGACCACTAGTCTGCAACAGCCACAGAATACAGAACTACCTTGTAATAAAGGCAAAGTTGTCATTTGCATAAAAACCAAGCAAATGCCAACATGAATATGGATTGGGTGGCGTGCCAGTACCACGGAGAATTAATGAAAGGCATTTACAAAAAAAACTGACTTAGGGGAGTTATTCCTTGGGAATTTTTAAGAACATAATCTTGTTTGTTACAGCAGCCTCCGCCGTGGCCATGAATAGCAAAGATTTCAGCCCAGAGTTGGTTTGGTGGGAGAGCTGTGGGTTTTAACGCCAGCTTTGGAAAGCCCACGTCGTGGTTTGGGGAATGTGCTTATGTCCGTAATGAATCCCTAACGTTTACAACAGGAATAAAAAGTTGCTATGTAGGAAGGTAGGATCCATCCTTCGTAAGCTGCTTTTCTAGGCTGCGGTTAGCCCTGACTTTGGCTCTTTTGAAGGGATGGATGCAAAGATTTTCCCATCGGGACCCCAGTGTCCTGGGCCAGAAGGGCTCGGACATTGTCAGGGTCTGGCTGCTGTTCAGTGGCCTCTCCAAAATGAGGGGTTGGAGCGTGACACTGCCCGCTCCCACAGGGTTTCTGGTACCCAGCAAGCTCACACATCTCTGCAGGCTGGCACAGCGCTAGCAAAGGTGGAGGGTAAATCCTTTGGGATAGACCTTGCAGAACCAGAGAAATGTGTAAATGTAGAGACCAGGGTACTAGTGAGGTTTTGAAGATGCCAAAGGCATTTCCATGTTCCTGGTTGCTCTCCAAAATCCCCCAGGGTAATGTCCATCTGGCAGTCCAAACTCTGGAGGTGCTTTGCTTTAGCCCGAGCAGTGCTGTGTGCCTTCCCAAGGGCTGTTCATGCTCCTCCACCTCATGACCTCTCCCGCAGTGGTATCCAGCCATGCCGGGGACCGGCAGCAGGAGGAGACAGCACGTGCCTGAGAGCTCATGCTCATGGGTGAGGAAGGGGGGGCTGAAGGCCTTCCCGTGAGTGCAGTTAGCTGTGACAAGTAGGGAAGGGCAGCGGGACAAGCCGTGGGACCCCAGGGACCTGCCTGGACCATCAGGTCCAGCCATGAGCCTCCCCTGTGCAGCAGCAGGACTGTTACTGGAGAAAGTAGCCAGGGGTCCGGCACGCAGCTCCCCTAAAATCAATAGCCCAGCAGCGACTGGCATCCCTGAGAGCGTGTGTTTTCCAAGGTGCTCAGCCGTCACTGCAGCCTGACAGAGGATGCTCATGGCTCTCAGCAAGCACATTGCCTCGCCGCTGCCAAAGCTGGGGGCTCCACACCGTACCAAGCCGTTAATCCCGCTTTACTGGCTCTTTGCTGCTGGTGGGTCCAGAGCCATGGCACGGGACCACGGTTGCTCTAGGCTGAGCTGGCTGGAGGTTCACAGGGAGGGATGCCAGGAGCTGGAGGAGCGTGCAAACCCCAAGGCACAGAGTGGTCACCCTTAAAACATGCCGGGGCGCTTGGGAGGCTGTACCGTCACCGTGGGTCTGGCTACAAAATCGTCCCCTGAGTCATTCCTGGTGTCCCACACCAGATCTGGGGTGCAGGCAGGGCTGTGCAGCAGGGCCAGCCTTTGGGAACATCGGCATAGCGTTTGCTCAGCCGTCCTGCTGAGGAGGCGGCAAGGGGACGCTGCGAATCATAAGTTGTTTGAGCTCATGAATTAAAAATGTGCAAGACTTAATTACTGTCAGGGTTTCTCTCCGGAGCGGCGCTGAGCCGCAGGCAGGCACTGAGTCAGGGCTGGTGCGGGGGGAGCGGGCAGAGCCAGTGGAGGAAGCTGGGGTAAAAGCAGCTCGAAATGAACTCAGAGTTTTCAGTGCAGGAAACCCCACGGTTCACAGCCCTGAATTCCCCTCGATTTGGGCAATTTTGGGCTGAGAGCATAGGCACTTGTGGTAGTCACCTTGAAGGAGAGCGGCTGCTCAGAGTTGGGCACAGATGGGTGGCAAAGCATCCCACCTCACCCGCGTGTTTTCGCAGGGTCTAGCACAAACAGGGCCCCAGTCTCAGCCAGGGTGTCTCCAAGCCTGTGTGTGGGGAGGGCTGGTTTCCACTGACCCACATTAAAATGGGATTTTCCGTTTTGCTTTTGCTGCAGGGGCGGCTCATCCTGTCCAACAAGACAGCTCGTACTGTTGCCTTCTTCTACACCCTGTTCCTACACTGCCTTGTCTTCCTGGTAAGTGCAGGGGCCATGGAGGGGTACACCCCAATAAAGTGTCGGCAAGCATCTCATCTAGGGACAATTTTTGCTTTTTTAAGATATTATGCCAAGCGAGTGCGTTGCAGCTGCAATCTTACTGGCTCCAGAGGCATGGGGCAGCTGGGAGCATGGGCAGCACAGCTCAGCAGAGACGTGTACATGCCAATAAATAGCCCCCTCGGCTTCACGGGGCAGGAGTGGCCACCCTCGGGTGGGCACGGGCTTGCCCAAGGGCAGGAGCTGGAAGCCATCTGTGTCTTTATGTCGTGCCTGGAAACAGCCGTGGAGCCCTGGTGCCACCATGCTGGGAGCTCACACAGGGTTTAGGCTATTTGCGTGCAGGTCTGGTTCGCCATCCCTGCATGCAGGCAAGCAAGTCCTCCGCTCGTCAGGCAGCAAAATTTTGATTAATTATTGTGAAGCTAATACCAGAAGCAATTTTAGGAATAAAATACATCCCATGATCCCACATTGCCTGTTTCTAGACCATGTGCAATTCCACCTTCCTATTTCTGGGTACATCCCTTAACCTCCTGCTCAGTGGAGCTCGGTTACGTTCACTGCCTCTCCAGGTGATGAGCTCTGCCTCTGCATTACGCCATGCGAGCTGTGATTCTCCCAGCGTTTCTTACTTTTCCTGTGCCTCTGTTTTGCTCTAGTTTTCAAATTTCCCTGACTGTATGTTAGGGGTGGAAGTAGGGAGGTAGAGGTTTGGTTAGGAATAGAGGCTTGAGCCAGCCCGAATCCCCTGGGAGTCGGTTGTGGTGCAAACTCCTCCTATATTGTTGCAGTTTCTGGGAGTTTGTTTATCATTTCAGGGAAAAAAAAAACAAAAACCAAAGAAATCATCAATAATTAAACAATGAAACAAGATGAAAGACAAATCAGAACAATATTTCTATCCTGATCTTCTCAAAGTAAAACTGACTTTGTGTTATTTTGGTGAGGAAAGGAGCAAAAAAAATAAAAAGTTAAACATCATTAAACTTTAAAGCTCTAACCCCCCCCCCAAAAAAGTGAAATTCATAAATATTACATGTCTGGAATGATCTTCCTTCCTCTAGACACAAAAAGGCCTGAAATCCAGCACCCAGTGCTGCCTGGGCTGGGAACGTACCATGTGTCTGACTGGGGACTGGACAATCCCCCGGCTCCTCCATGCCGGCGGTGGGAGCAATATCTTTGCTGCTAATCCCAGGAGACAGCACAGCCTTCACCCCTTCCTGCCCGCTGCCTTCTGCCTGTTGTGATTTCAATTAACCCTAATATGGAGGCCTGCTGATGGGTACTTGTGGAGTTAGAGTATTTCCCTGGTGATAAGATAACAATGGCTTACAAATCCCAAGGCTTGAATGCATCAGCCTGGGACCGGAGGGTTTCTCCCTCTTTCCAACACCCACCGCTGCCACCCCGCCTCCTCGGACCACAGCTTTGAAATGGAAACCTGGTGGCCTGACGGGAAAAGGGAGCCAAACCGAGCAGTGACCTTCCTTAAGCCTGTTCCAAAAACACATCTCCATCCGGGTGCAGCCTCGAGCGCGCCCGCCTTACCTCAAACCACCGCAGCTGCGTCAGCGCTGCCCTGGCAAAAATAACCCACTGGAAAAGGTCGTCCTGACCGTCCCGAGGGCAACCCCCTGAAACACATGCTGGGTTTCTCCATGCTGGTAACGCAAGGCTGCAAAACCAATTTTACCCAGAGCATCGCTTTAGGTCTCTGCTTGATGCACTAAAGCCACAGATGCCTGCAAAACACTGCAGCAGAGATTTTTGCCGGAGGCCGCGGGGACGGGATGGCAGGGACGGGATGGCACAGTGATGACACGGGCTGCTGCCAGGGCGGGCAGAGATGGGCAGGTGAAAGCAGAGCTGATCGCATTTCTTATTTTGCAGGTGCTCTACAAAACGGCCTGGAGCGAGAGCGTGGGAAGGGATTGTGCCGCATACTGTGCTAAGAAGTGGGTGTGAGGATAGGCTGGGTCAGCCCGGCCCCGGGGGTCACGAGCGTTGTCCACCCAGGTTCAGCGGACAGAGCACGGTGGTTTACAGCAGTTTTTGGGTGCTGCTTAATGCACACCTGTCCTGCAAACGAGGGTGGTTCATTGGGTTTTAAATCCTTAATCCAATGAGGATGGGAGGGGGGGAAGAAAAAGTGCACAGAGTGAGGCAACCGCTTGTCTTCAGTCAGGTGTTTTCCAAATCCCTTCCCATGAGCGGTTCTTGCCTGGGTGAGGAAGCCTGCTAAAGCCAAACGTGAGCCTGGAGACCAGGATCAGGCCCATGCCTTGACTCCGGTTGCCCTGAGCGGCTCCCAGGCACTGCTGCCTGTGGCTGGGGGAAAGCGTGGTGCTAACTATTGCAGCTAGCTCTCAGAAGCGAAGCAGCTCCTGCTTAGCTGCCAAAGTGCTTCGGACCTTGCTGTGAGTTAACGTGGCTGTGCCCTTTCCCCAGGTACGCCGACCACGTCCACAAGTTCCACGAGAATGGGGATGCGGGCGACATGTGGCAGTGATGGATGGACGCGACTTCGCTAGCACCAGCTCCCCTTTCATCCTGTGGCAGGATCTGTCCCTTCGCTCCCTGCCGGCCGCTTCGCTGTAGCTTTGCTTTCTGCTTCATAGGATGGAGGCAATGATCGTCCCCCGCTCCCACCCTTGGAAATCAAAAGCCTCAGCTAACGGAGAGTCGTTTTGCAGGACACGGTGTTTCCAGCCCTGCCTCCCTCCCCTGAGGAGGCTGCAGTGGTGCCCGTGTCCTCCCGGTATCCCAGAGAGCTCAGTCTTCACCAAAATACATGGAAAACACAAGACTAGAGGTACTCTTCTCAGATACAGTCTCTCTTTCCATCCTGTTCTGAGTCCAGTGCAACACTGAGTGGACTAAATTCAGCCAGAAATGGGGGGAAAAAACCAACCTCCTGAACCAGCATTTTCAAGTGTTGTGATACTTGAGAATTCCTTTTTTGCTCCGGTTTATTGAATTATCAGAAAGCAAGCAGTCCTGACAGGTTGTGACAGAGCAAGCAAGACAGCAGCAGATAAAAATCAGCCATCCCCAAAGACGGGGTTGCTCAGTGAGTTGCCTTCTCGCTGCCTCCCAAGTCAAATGAAGCTGTTGCTCGGCCCTGTGCTCCATCTGAAGGGCTTCTCGGAACCTTCTGCAGCACCCCGTATCACCCTGCTGAGCACCAGCAGACGCTCGTCTTGAACTAGAGACATCAGCTTGAAAACAGCCGGGCTAGTTAGGACTTAATGGGCACGAAGGGAGGTGTTGCTGGTCAGCACTGATCTCACTGGGATGCTCCAAACCCTCACCCTGCTGAGAAGTTTCTGCAGAGCGTTGATTGCCCTGCTGGGTGCAATGGCTTCACCTAATCCAAGGCAGTACCTGCCCGTACGGGGCTTTACTTGCCTTGTAGTTGATCTGCTCAGTATCTGACCCTTTTAGGAAACTACAAGTCAAATCAAGCAATTGCTGATGGCAGGTTTGCTGGGTGATGAACACTGGGCTGCTAATTTGGGTTGATGTGGGAAGAAAGAGGAGATAGGAGAAGCTCTGATTAAAAAGAGCAGGTCCCGGCACCTCCTGTTCCTGCCTTGGCTCGCTGTGACCATGTGGTGCAGGAAGATACTAGCTTGTTAGCTAATGGTGGTCCTCAGTTAAAATTCCCCTCCAAAGACAGGAGAATAGTGTGGCTTCCAGTTAATATTTCATTGCAGATTCAGATCTATTCACATTCACACTGCTGGGAAGCTGAGGCCTCTAACGGAGCATGCAGGCAGCAGTAGGCTTCACATCTGCCACGGGCAGCCCAGGTTTATTTATAGGAGCTGTGGCCCGCAGCAAAATGTAAAATACTCATAAATCGAAGGGTGGGATAAACCCCGAGGGACCAACCTGCACCTGTCCTGCTTGACGCGGGGTAAAGCGAGCCCGTCCGGAAGGGAGGCACCCATGGGGCGAGATGCCGGCGAGAGCCGAGGGGGGTGATGCTGCCGTGCGCCGGGGACCTCTTAATAAACTAATCGACTTCAGATGTGGAGGAGATGAGCTTTTGCTGTCTGAAATCAGTAGCTCGGAAACGTGATCTGGGGAAGGGTGGGATGCTTGTTGAGGCTTTGTTGGGAAGGTTAAATTTGCTTTTTTTAGAAGCTGTATGTGGTGTCTTGGAATTGCAAAACTTCTGCAGCTATTCACACTTGTACTCTTCATAAATGACTTAAAATAGATGTTGAGTTCTGCAGGACAAGTGATAAAATAAACTTAGACATGCATTGATGGGGTTGCTTTTGTGCTTTGCTTCCTTTTTTTTTTTTTTTTTTTTTTTTNTTGATATTAAACAACTGAGAGCTGTCCTGCTCTAATCCAAGGGCAGAGTGTACAGCTAATTTTAGAAACCCATTACAGCAGCTAAAGGCAGTGATGTCTCACAGCGCCGGGAAGGGCAGGACCTCTGTCCCCGCGTGCTGGAGCCATCGTCCCAGCTGCTGGCGAACACCAGCGTCCCCCGGGCCAGGTGAACGGCTCCCAGCGAAGGAGGGACTATGGAAGCAGAGAGGCTTGAGCCCAGGCAGCCGCCAAAACCAGAGATATTCTGTGTATTCCCACAAGGCTGTTGGTAAAGATACTCAGGTTGAACGGTGTAAATTTGCCTGGCTAATTTTGGGGGGGCTCGTTGTGATTCCCCGCCTTCCTCATTCTCCTTTTCTTTTGCTTTTCCAGCCCCAGGGGACCCCAGCAGCCCCATCCTGTCAGGCCAGGCTGCTTTGCAGGCTCTGACCTTGGGATTTAGCCTTCTGCCGAGCCCAGCGAGCGCAAGGGGGTCTGCGGAAAGCCGAGCACCGTGCCCCCTGCTGCGAGGGGCTGAAGGGTAGAGGGCTGTGCCAGAGGTTTTGCAGCCCTGCAGGACTCCCAGGTGTTAGTGGACCACTGGCCCTGGAGCTGCTGGGTTTCATCCCTCAGGCAGAGCCATCGCCTTCTTCCATGCAAAATAAAAATGGCAAATTCACCAATTTGTCCCAAAATCCCTCCTGGGGAGGGCAGAGGTTAGATGCAGGGTATTGTTTTCTCTTCTAATCATGCTGTTTCGCAGCTTCCAGCAATTCGTACTGCCACTGCATGGCACAAGGACCGACAACTCCTGCCTTCCCTGGCACCAGCTGCCGGCAAGGGGCTGCGCACAGCCGGGGCATCGCGGCGAGCACCAGCAGCGCTGGAGATAACACACCACTTGCTCGTCTCAGCCCCGGCGATCTTACGGCAGCTAAGGGCCATCTGGGTGTCCCGGACAGCAAACAACTGCCACTCCCGAGAGTCCGGCTTTGGCTGCCAAAAACCTCTGACCGGAGGCAGGGAAAGCCTGAACTGGGGAGGGCTCTCGGGTCACTGCCTGCCTGTGGCTGGCCGGCACCTCGGCCAAGTTTTTGGAGCTGCTTTCTAGAGACGTGCTGGAGGCGAAGGGCTTGGGCAGAGCCGGGGGGTTGCAGGGCTCCAGGGGAAGCCTCGTCTCTCTGGGCAGAGCGACGTGCACTGGAACAGCCAGTGAGATGCTCGTGCATAGCGCAAAACAAAAATCGGCAATTTCGGTGCCTGGGAAGATGCCCTGGACATGGGGGGTTGTCCCTGGGTGGCTGGGCACCGGGACATGTCTCCCCCAGGTCCCCAAAACCTCCTGGCACACCCCCCCCAGCCAAGCTTGGCAAGACCAGGGAAGGGGCAGGACACAGTGCAGCATCGCTGGCAGTGCTGTGCCCGAACCCCCTTCCCCTCCAAAAAAACGAAGCAGCGGGTCAATTAAAGGAAGCAGAAACCCCATCCTCAAGCAAGAGCTATACAGCTCACCCTGTGCAGGGTTTGCCATCGGCAGGACAAACACCCCTGTGCCCAGCCGGGAGTGGGAGCAGGGCTGCCCTCGCTGTCCTGGTGTGCACAGGGTTTGGGGTACAGCCGAATCATCGTGCCCTGCCTGGCCATCACCGGTTTCTTGGGTGTCACTGGCTGCGCTGGGTGACCTTCTGGAGACGTGCTTACTCAGAGACCAGTTCAGTTCTCCTTACAGTCGGGTGAGGAGAGAAATGGTGATGGGGTGGCACACACCCCCCACCCGCGCCATTCCAAAATGCTGTTTCGCAAATGCAGAAGTCCCTGCAGGCGGCCGTGGCCCACGGCAGCACGTGCACAGGGCTGGGGCTGACACAGCCGCGTGAAGGGACGTGGCATCTGCCCGCAGCACCGCTGCGACCGCAGCACCGGCCATGGTGAGCAGTGAACGCACCGGCATTGCTGCACGGGCCTCGATGCTCCCCTGAACGTGGTGTGAGGGCAGGCATTGCATTGCATCTCCCCGCTGCTGCGGGTGAGCAGCTTCCCTGCCTGCAACTCCCTGGGGACCCCTGCAGACCCACACCTCTATATATGTATGTGCCTATAGAGCTGTGCCCCTATAGATGCACACTCATATAGGCCCACACCCCTGCACCCACCCTGAGCTCCAGCACCCCCTAAGCCCCATTTTTGGCTGGAGTCAGAGGGCAGCCCCGAAGCACCCCACAGCCTGGTCCTCACTGGGTCCCTGCCTTTCTGAAGAGGCAGGGAGGGGAGATGGGAGGGGATTCTTTGCTAATTTGGTTTGAAAGCCCCTTTTATCCCTGAGTGACTTGAAAGAAAAGGATTTCAGTGACCCCTTGCTCTCCCTTGCTGTTTTAAATTTGATTATGGAAAACAATTTTAATTAGTATCGACAGATATTCAGGAAAATAATTACGGGAAAACCTGTGCTTTTTATATCCATTTAACCTGTGAATCTTCTGTCCCATCTCAGAGACCCAGACTGAATTTCAGGGGGTGGTGGAGGTTTATATGATAATAAAAGGCTCCTGGGGAAGCCCGGATGGTTAATGAGATAACAGGCTGCTCACATCTGGGTCACAAGTTCAGTTTTTGCTGCAGGCAGAGGAGACAGGAGAGAAATCACTGCCAGGATGTGGCCGAGCTGTCTTGATTTTCGGCTGCAGTGCACACACCATCTGCCCCCCAGGCAGGGGAGAGTGGCAAGGGGCCTGATCCAGCTCCAGCCCCGCACCGTCCCCGCCACGCAGGGGTTGCCAAATGCCCTGGCAGCCCGGGCAGTGTGTGTCTGTGTGCAGGAGGAGTGGAGCGATGCGGTGGCGTTTGCAAGGCAAGCCACAGCAGCAATTACTGCAGTGCTATAAAAAAGAAATAATATGATTTTTCTAAAGGTCTCCAGCCCGGCGCCTCGTCCCTCCGATCCGGTTCCTGCTGGCAACGGGTCTGCAGAGCCACTAACGCGCAGGCAGCACAAACGTGTTTGCCCCCGCTCTGCAAATGGAAAAGCGAGATCGATAGGGTTTGAGCGGAGCTGAGTGAAGCGGGGCCAGCGCCTGGCGTGCAGGATGCGAGTGAGACTCCCCCGCCAGCAGGAAAGGAGCTTCACAAACACAAACACACGCAAGCCAGCACCGGGAGAAACGCGCCTGGTATTGCAGGTTATTTTAAGTTCAGGCAGTAAATGCAGCACATAAAGAGATTGCGGGGCTGGAAGCTCGCAGGGTCCGTCGCGCTGGGTCAGTGCGTGGACACAGCCCATATGGAAAAAAAGGGGATAAGATATAAGGGGTTTGGATATCTGGAGGCAGGAGCCTGACCAGCCCGGCCATAGGGATCGATTGGTATATTTTTTGGAAGAGCGGCTCCAATTATCCACTGTAGGCAGGCAGGGAAATGGTGGTGGATCTCCACTGCTTAATGCCTTTAAATCAAGGCTGAATGTCTGTCTCAAAGACATGTCCTGCTTCAGCCGGGCGTGACGGCCACGCAGCAGGAATTACCGGCCACGGGCACATGGCAAGCACCATGGCTTTACGATCTATGAACCATCATCCCTCCCATTTCTTTCCTAACAGATGGAGCAGCCGAGGCTGCTGGTTTTAGATGGGTTGTTTTAAAAATGACAGCAGGGCTTGAATCCTGGGAACTCCCTTGGGCAGGGTGCATTTGCCGTGGTGCTCTTCCCACGCGGTTGTCCCCAGCCGGGACAACCTGTCCCATGCGAGCGGTGACAGCAGCCAGTGGAGGGATGTGGGGGCACGTGGGCATTGCAGCGGGGTTATCTCAATGCTGCAGTCGCAGCGGTGGGGTGGCACTGTGCCCTGCTGCAGCAGAGCCCTAATAATATGGGTGCCCCGATAACCCTGTTAACAGGGGAGCCCTATTAAGCCTGGTTTTGGGTGAGGAGAGCAAAAGGAAAGGCAGGCTCCTCCGCACTGGAAGGTGCTGGCTGGTAATAACAGTTTTATTGCTTCCTGTTGTGTTAGACATCTGATGGCAAGCCGGGGCCGAAAGCTGGTGCAGCATATGGAGCGGCCCCCCCTTCCCCATCCTCCCCCTCTGCCTTATTTACAGAGTCTCCCTGGAGATGGGCCTCGCAGGCTTTTCCAGCTCGGAGCGGAAGCGGAAAAATATTTACTTCGCTCCCNAGGAGGCGCATAAGGTGGAAATGCCGTGCTGCCACAGTGAGCACCGGGAGAGCGCTGGGGCCGGGGATGCCAAAGGGGCCGTGGGCAAGGACCCTCCTCAGGGGGTCCCTGCGGGGACATTAGCCTTTGCCGAGGGCTCGGCCAAACCCCAGCCCTTCATTTTCCAATCCTGCCTTCAGCGGGAGACGTTGGGGATGGCACAAGGACATTTAGGCATCCCACTGCCCCCCCCCGTTATGCCCAAAGTCCGCGGGGGCTTGCAAAGCCCTTCCCTGTGTCGCTGCATCCCCGGGGTGCCCCAGGATGGGGGGGCCGGGGCAGCGCCCACCTCCAGGCTTTGCTTTGGCAGCACAACAGTTTGCAAAGCCAGGGTGGGCACGGAAAGGCTGCACCTCCAAAATGCTTCAGTTATTCTTTTATTCCTCAATTATGTTTTGTTAACATTGACCAGCACAGGACAGACACCCGCGAGCTGCCAACCCTGCAACACGCTGCTGTGAGGGTCTCTCCCCTGGCGCCGGCATTGCGATGGAAAAAAAAAAAAGGAAGGAAATTGGCCGTGTTTCCCTGAATGATGCCCCAGCCATCGATCACTGAGTCACACTGGGAACGGCTCCCAGCCAGCGTAGCCAGCAGCTCCTTGCTCAACGAGTGACTGGTGTCCTCCCAGCCCGGCCCAGCCATTAGTGCCGAGTGGGAAAACTCAGCCGTTAGCTGCGTGCGGCCTTTTCATTGGAAAAACCCCGGCTCATGGCCCGTGCAGTATCTCAGGGTGGCCGGTTTCTTTTCCCTGTCCTCGATGGCTGTTTCCCCTGGAAGACAAAGATCTTGGGCAACTGGCAAGCCATGCTCAGCTCCAGCAGCTCCACTGGGAACCCACTTGTCGAGGGTTAGCTGCTGGCTGGCGGTGAGCCGCCTGGCGAGTTGGAGCTTGTGCCAGCTTTTAGCATGGCCCGGTGACCCGAAAGGGCGAGAGATTGTGCTGGAATTAAGACAAGGGGAGAGAGGGATGCGGGGCACATGCTACTGATGCGGTCTCACCAGTGGTGAAAGGCACATCTCCCTTTGGCTTCACAGATAAGATGTGCCTGGCCATGGGGGGAGTTCGCAGCCCAGGGGAGGTGCAGGTGCCAGGCAGAGCCACGGGTGCCCGAGGGGTGCACCCGCTCTTGCCGGGGTGCCTGGGTGGCTCGGGCATGCCATGTTCGTGGTCTAACTGTGGGCACACTATGGGTGTCAGATGGGAGGCAGGTCCCACCCGTGCTGGAAGAACTAACACCCTTTTCCTTTCTTCCCACCCATTTTGCTCCCTTCCTTTCATCTCTCCACAGCCGCAAGGGGATGGGCAGTGCCACTGGCCAAGGGTGTCTGTGCTGAGCCGCTCTCTGTGCCTTGTCCCCATTGATGGAGCTTTTCCGTTGCTGCAGGGCGCTTTGCCCCCGTTGCATGGTGCTTTGCCCCTATTGCATTAGTGCTTTGTCACCATTGCGTGGTGCTTTGTCCCCGTGGCACGATGCTTTGTTCCTGTTGCATTAGCGCTTCGTCACTTTTGCATGGTGCTTTTCCCCTGTTGCGTTAGTGCTTCAGCACAATTGCATAGTGGTTTTCTTCTAATGCATTACTGCTTCATCACCGTTGCCCGGTGCTTTGTCCCCACCGCACTAGTGCTTTGTCCCCTGCACTGGTGCTTTGCCCCTGTTGCACAGATGCTGCCCCTGTGAGCTCAGCACCGTAACACAAAGCGGGCGAAAAAAACCCCAAAGCAACCTGCAGCAGCAAAGCCTGACTTTCCCACCCTCAAAGGAGCGGTGCCGGGGCTGAAGGCAGCACCGCAGCCCTGGCACGACCTCCTCTGCTGTCTCCTCTTGCCCAGAACAACCGTTCCCACCAGCAGCAGCGGGGGGGCACGACACCGGCATGTGGCCTGGCGGGTACGTGGCCAAAAGTAGCCGGGGAGAGAGCAGGGGCGGAGGGGAACCCGCACACCCCGCCGGGGCTTGGCCGCGCTCCCCAGCTCCCCAAGGGAGGCACGAGCGGGCTGGCAGCACTGGGGTCCCTGAAGGGGCTGAGCACCCCGCTGTGAACCCCCCAGGAGTACAGGTCCTCCCCAGGCATCCTGCAAAATGCCCGGTGGGCTATGGAGGGAGGTGATGCGAGGCGTGATTTTTATGAGATGCGGAGCCATCCCAGGGACGACAGGGGTCCCGAGCGGGCCAGGGGATGTACCCCAGCAGCAAACCGGCTGCAGCGCGGGGCTCTGGGGTACCCCCTCAGCACACCAGCCCCCATCCCAAATCCTTGCCCTGAACACCCAGGATCTGGGGCCTTGCAGGTGCCCGTCGCTATGGAAACCCCTTCTCACAGTGCCGGTCCATGCTCATCCTGCTTGTGCTGCTGCCTTCCCCGCAGGGCGATGCTCCAAGGTGATGCTCAGGGAGGTGGTCCTGCAGGTCCCAGCCACAGCGGGATCAGTGGATTCCCCCCATGAGGGTCTCTCAGGGAAAGAAAGGGCTCTGTAGGGAATAGTGGGGGGGGGTTAATAGCCACTTGGTGGTTTTAGAGGCTCGGGGAAGAGGTTTAGCACAGAGGAGGGCTCTGGGTTGGACCCACATGAATGGTCCCGCTACTGTCCCCAAAAGGCTTCGCCCTTCCCTGGGTGCAGGGAGCCAGCACTGCACCCCTCAGCAGCCGGGAAAGGGCTCCCCAAGTTAAAGAAAAACCACGGTTTGCTCTGCAAATGCTGTCCCTTCTGCAGCCCATTTCCAGTGAGCATCCCACCACCCACGGAGGTGTTTGGGGGGGTGGGGGGGGCAGTGGGTGCAGGAGCAGGCAAAGCATCATCGTTCCCCCGCAGAGAAAAAGCAGCAGCTCGGGCTGTGCCAGCCCCCTGCGGTCCCCATTGATGGAGGGGACCCCAACACCACCCCCACGAGCAGATGCTGCTGGGGCTGTACAGCAATCGGTGCATCTCCCGGGTGGGGGGGGGGAGCAAGAGGGGACCCGTCCTGTCCCAGCAATGTGTCACCTTCCCATGGGGTGACACAGCCTGCCCCGGGGTGGGGAGGGGGCTGCCCTCACTGACCACCTTCCAGCGCCCTGGCCCAGTGCTGGGATTTTCCAGGGCTTTTTCCCAGTTCTTCTCCGCACACCAGTCCCTGCAGTCTCACAGGGTTTAGGAATTTCCCAGCCGCTGCTGTGAGCCGCGTGGCTTCACGTTGGGAACTCCTCCAGAGGAGGCTTTTTGCACACCAGCCTTGCTGTTCGCACACACCTCTCACTGGCTCCCCACGGGCTGGTAAAAAGATGGAAGAAGCTTTCAAAGCTAAGGGAGGGTTGGGATTTTGGAGCTGCTAACGTTTTTAAGAGATGGTTTTGCCTTTAATATTTAATACTTTTTTTTTTTTTCTTAACACACGTGCAAGCGTGCATTCAGAGCTGCTGCAGGGAGAGCTTTGCGCTACGGAAACACCAGGGCCAGCCTGACCCGGCAGCATGGGACTGGTTCAAAGCCAAGGTTGCCAGAAGGACATTCTCCAGCCTGTAGGAAAGGCAAAACCCTGGGAAACTGCAATGAAAGAGCTGCTTGGACCAGCACAGTGGGAAATGCCACACAGCGAAGATCAGCCCTTCGCAGATAGGAGCAGTGTAGTTTCCCCTCCATCGCCAGGCACAAGGAGCTGTCGTTGCAGGAGTGATTGCGAGCGAGAAAGGCAAAAGCCCTTTCTGTGTGCCTGAAATATCCAGGGCTTTAGCTCCCGCCGCCTGGAGGCTGCGGGCACAGAGCAGAGGGATCTCTGGAATAAATGGGAGCCTGGAGCAGCAGCGGCAAGGGAGCCGATGGCTGTGTGTTGCCTGGGGAGAGCAAGCAGGGAAGGATCTGACCTGGGACAGCCCCTGTGGGAGAGCTGCACCGGAGGATGTGGTCCCACGGTCCTTGGGGTGAACAGCTCCGTCATCCTGGCTGTAGGTGAGGACCGGCAAAGTGGGGGGTCCCAAGCCTGTCCCCAGGGAGAGGCCACCAAATACATGCAGCTGCAGGAGGTGACTGAAAGGTGATGCAGCGAGGAGGGCTTCACGCCTGGAAAACCCCCTGCCCAGGACAGCATGGCCACGGAAGATGTGTGGGAAGGCTTTCTGAGGCCTTTTCCTCCCATGGCTGGTTCCTACACAGTGCTCTGCCCAGGCAAAACAAAGCCTCTGACACCATCTTTCAAGCACAGCCCCAGCAGAGCAGAACAGCACAAAGGAAAAGGGTATTTCAGAGTAGCTAAGAGGCTCTGACCTTGCTCCAGCAGAAATGGGCAGGCATGGCCACGGGGAGCAGGAAAGGAGCAGAGCCCTTGGGCGAGAGGAGGCAGGAGCAATCACCCTGGGGTTTTGGGGGGGGGTTTTGCTAGAGTTTCAGCTCTGCAGCCCCAGGTGTGGACACACGTGTGTGTCCCCAACACAGAGACCAACATCTGGGTGCTCGTCCCAGCGCAAGGCTCTGCACCTGCTTGCAAACACTTGCACGCTTGGTGAGCTCTCCGCCTGCCGGCGGACGCAGAGGGAAAATTTTAGCACACAAAAAGTACCGCTTTTCATTTGCATCGGCGGGAGGAAGAAGAGCAGCGGCAGCACCCGTGCTGGGCTCCTGTGGCTTCCCCTGCGGAGGCCTGACTCCCTCGCGAGTGACGTGTCCTCAGAGGAGATGTTGTGTTTCTGAATGCAACCACCTCTCTTCAAAACATGCTCCCTGGAGACACTGAGTGAGCACAAATACCCTCCTGCTGGTGTGGGGCTGGGGCGTTCGGAGGGGCCCGGTGAGCTCCATCCCAGCAGGAGGCATCAAGATCAGGCAGAATGAAACACATTAGTATGGTAAATCTTGAAGCCATGAATCGTGTCCACTGACACCGAGCTGGACGCACCTTTCAGGAGATTGCACTCCTTCCCCACTAATCAGCCCTAAATATTACTCCCTTCCTATCTGGGTCCGACACTGAGAGGCCACTGGACACGATCCTGAATGGATGTTTGAAGCACAGAAGAGCCGAGACATGGCAGGAGACAGGCTGGGCACACACAAGAAGGAGGCGGGATGAATTGTTGATGCTGCAAGCCAGCCGACTGCTCTCCTGAACGGCTCCTCCGCTTGGCTGATGCTCTCTGCCTCCACCCAAATCCCATCGGTCAACTTGGGGAGACAGGGTTTGGTCCTGTTTGCATATCCACCTGGTTTTATATCCTCCCCGGGGGATTTGAGCTGGTCTGGCTTTGCGCTGGTCTGCAGTTGGGCTTCTCCATCTTTGAGAGTCATCTTGGGAGAGCATCGCTCAACCAGGGCTGCGCAGGCACCCCTGGCAGCGGGGGAAGGAAAAGCTCAGGTTGCAGAGGAAATTTTAGCCACGGTCTTTGTGCTGAAAGGAAAGGGCTTTTCTCCCTCTCGCAGGGAAATCCTGAGTCGGGAGGTGAGGAGAGGGGAATTTACACATCGAGGTCTCCACATCAGCGTGATCCCCAGGAGAAGACCCCCCTCCAGCCCCACAGCTGGGCTGTCACTGGCTGTTTGCCTTCTCTAACACACCAAAGGACATTTTAAAGCAGTTTCTCCTGCACAAATAAATACAAAACTAAACCACTATTTCTCCTGGTTTCTTCTCTTTTCCCTTTTCATCCCTGTGACATCTTCCTCCAGTAAATCCTTCCCTTACATCTCATTAGAGACTATTTCTGGACAATTTGCAGCTGTGACAACCCAGGAGATGCCTGGGGCCTGTCTGCCTGGCTGACAGCTCACATACGCACACAGATTTTTGCTGTGCCCGCACCACAAAATGGTTTCATGGCTGGGCTGCCCCGTGCCATGGCCACGGAGGTCTCCTACCTTCCTTTCCGAGGTTTTCCTGGGATGCTGGACAAAATGCTTCGCCTCCCACCCCTGCTTTCCTCCCCCTAACATGCTCCTTTTTCCTCACCGTGGTTTTGTGGCTTTGCAAACCCACAGCATTGGGGTTTTGCAAGAAAATCTGCAAAAGCATTCCAGTCCTCACTCCCCTGCATAACCCCCTGCCTGCCCCCGGACGCAGTGAGGATGGAGGCGATGAAATTAAAAATAACCGGCTTCACCAGCAGGCGCGGGTGGCGGAGGGCACGCTGCCGGAGCTGGCACCGCTCGGCCGCCGGATGCCTCCGGGCACAGGATTTCAAGGGCACGTCACGCTCCAGCCGGGCGGCTGCCAGCAACCCTCCCCAGCACTGGCTGCGCCGCTCTCTTGACTCCTTCCAGCGATTTTTTTAAGGCAGCTAATAGCTCTGAGGGAGTCCCGGCGTAATGAGAATTGGCAGAAGCGAGCAGATATTAGGTTTATTCACCACCAGTTTTAAATCATTTAGCAGAACAGAAAGGCCATGTTTCTACAAGCAATATGTTCTGCTTTGCTCGCATCGTGGTTCCTATTAAAAGGGTTCAGTGATGAATGGGGATGGTGGTGTCCGCAGGGGGAGCAGCATCACTTTGCTCCCTGTCCGTGGAGATGGGAAAGGGATGAGTGGGGCCAGAAACTGGGGCCAAGGATTTGAGCCGAAGCTCATCCCCTTCCACGGGAGCTCCCACCAGCTGCAGACTGGGACTCGTGAAGAATTTACGTCCCACCGAAGGCAGCCTGTGGCTCTCGTTTAAAAATAAAGCCTTAAAAAGATAATTTGGGGAGCTGGACCAGGAATGCTCTTTGCACAGCAGAACATGGTTCCTCAGGGATTGCTGAGAAAAGTCACAGAGGAAATTAAACTTTCACCCAGGCAATTATTGTAAATCTCTTTGGTCAAGGAGCAGACCTAAGATTAGCCCTCAAATCCTTTTGAAGGTTGGGATTTTTCACTTGATTTTTCAAGTGACTGACCAGCAGCGGTGCAAACTGTGCATTTCCACACTTGGAGCCCTGGTTTTTTTTTTTAATTGCAGCCCTGCAAGGTTACCCGGTGTTTCATCGCAAGCAAGGCCAGGAGGCTTTCCAACCTCGTGCTACATGTCCTGAAACAAGCAGCAACCCACAGAGGGGTAGGCAGAAGAGACCTGTTATATACCAAAGCAATCACAAAGCATTTACCCTGGTTCATGGAAGAAATCCCAGCCCTTCCCTGGGATCCTGGCGTGTTTTGCTCTCGAGTGATGTTTAGTAAAATCCAGGAGTTCAATCAAAGCTGGGGTGCTGGGCTTCCTGCTGCTCGTACGGTAACTGAAATCTAGGAGGGGCAAAGAGGAGGGTCTGGAGTGAGTGGTTCCCAGCGGCATGCTGGCTTTGCAGTGTTGTTCATACTGGTGGTATCCATGGGGTTAGCAGGCGACGGCGCCACGAGCCCGAGGGGCACAGGGTGCCGTGGGTCACAGCATGCCCTGCCAGGCTCCCTGCGCCTGCCGTGCCGCCTCTGCCCCAGCACCCCCCCAGCCCCAGCACCCCCCCAGCCCCTTTGCCAATGCAGCTGGATCCTCCGCTCAGCCGGCGATGCTGGTGTGAACCCCAGGGTTGTTCTTGCCAACGCTGCCCTTTGCCGCCGAGGATGGTCCGGAGGGTCGGGATGGTCCCATGGCACGGGCAAGGCAGGACATCGGTCAGGGCTGCCGGACCCACGCTGTGCGGCTCCCAGCCCTGCTGGCAATCGATAGCGAGTGCGATGAAACCCTTAATGAAATTCCAGCCTAAGAGACTATTGATCGTGTATTTTCTTTAAAAATGTATATGAATGGGAGAGAGGCTTTTTGGAGGAGAGGCTGGGGAAGGGGGGCCAGGAGTGGAAACACACCATCAGCCGCTGTGGGAGATGGGCGAACGTGGTCTGTCCAGGGAAACCAGCACTGAGCAGTGGGCTCCAGTCCCTTGGTGAGCATTAATTCATCCTCAAAACACCCCTGGGAAGGGGAAATGTGACCAGCCAGAAGCAGGAGGGTGGGCATTCACCCAAAATCATCACAAAACCAGCGATGATGAAATCAAGGAGAGATGTCAGGAGTCCATGCCCCGGTCGTGCCTCCTAGACAACGCTTTTGCAAATCCCCCTTGGCCTGTGTTTCATGCTGCTGCCTAAAACACACCAAAAAAAAAAGAGATTTAGGAAGACGCTGCGCTCTTCTGCTTTGGGGGTTTGGGGGAAGAAAAAGCAAACGGTGCATCACGGTGCAACAGCCCTGCAACCAAACTTCCTCCCTCTTTGAGCACCCTCTGAGTGCCCTCAAACCAGTCTCTCCCAAAATCTCCCAAGATTACATCTTGCAGGGTAAGATGATGGCAAGGAAGCATAATAAATAAATAATAATAGTAACAAAAACCCACCCCCCTCTCCACCCCTTACATAACCAGCATTGTCTTAATCCTACAGGTGCTTTGCAGAAGTAAAAAGGATTTGTTCCTCCTGTAAATCCTTTTTTCTTTTTTTTTTTTTTCTTTTTTTGGTGAGTCATCCTTATCCGCCCCGTGGACCCGACGCGAGGAGGCCCGGGGGGGCCGTGTGGGGTCCAGGGGGCAGCCCGCGGTAATGTGACCCCTGACTAAATCACTTAAACCTCTCTGGGCTTCAGTTTCCCTGCGGTAAGATGTGGATTATAAATCTGTCCTGACCCCCTTGGCAGAGGAAGGTGCTTGGAGATGGGCCCTATAAATATGTCAGCGAAGGCGAGCACCGGGGCTGGCCCACAAATCCCCCCCCCCCGAGCCCACTCCAGCCGCACAGCCCTGCCTTGTGAACCCCGGGGATGTGGGGGTGCAGGGCGATCACCCCAAATACCACCTTCTATGCAGTGCAAAAAGGAGCTTTGGGGCTGGTAGGCAGACAGAGCGAGAAAATGCTGCTCTCCCTTCTTAGGGCACGGGGGTGCCCTCCCAGGACTTTGGGGGGAGGGGTTTGGGGTGCCCTCCGAGGATCTGGGGGGGCCCCCCGGGGATTTCGGGGTCCCTCGCAGCCATGTCACCCCAGCACAGGCAACGGGGGCCGGCGGGGATGGATGACCCCACAGGCGGGGTGCCGCCCCCCGAGGGGACCCCGGCCCGGTGCGCCGCACCCCCGTTTGGGCTGGGCCTGGCCCGGGGTGGGGGGGGAATGGGGACCCCCC
>VYZV01023883.1:151439-180653 GCA_013401275.1 Pandion haliaetus
CCCCCACCAGCCGGGTCCTGCCAAGGGCAGAGCAGCACCGGTCCCGCCTGGGTAGCCAGTGCCTTCAATTCCCGCGGGGCTCCGAGGACACCCGTGGGGCAACGGCAGCTCCTGAACTTCCTCCAGCTCTGGTGAGGCTGGGTTGCATCACGCGAAGGCCTTTGGAAAGCAGAGGGACTTTCTCTGTGGCCCTTCTTCTTATTTCTAGTTTCTGCTGAAGCGGCCAGTCAGGCTGGAGCGTAACAGATCTGCGGCTTAGGGGTGAAACGTGCCTGGGGATGATTGTGCTCGCGCCAGGGCTTGACAGTGTAAAACTTTGCCTTCCAGGCCCCTCTGAGTCGGTCTGGTCCCTCATTCCAGTGTAGAAATTCATCAGTTGAAGTTATGCACTTGACCGGGAAGAACTGCGCTGCTCGCACCTCGGGGAACCTGTGAACTGGAACAGGAAAGGAGGTAAAACTGCTCTGTCCACCCAGCACCCTGCCCAAAATCCATAGCAGGCCCTGCCACTGCTGCTTTGAGTGGATTACTCAAACCTCCCCTCCGTGGGGATTTTTGGTTTGGTTTGCTGGGAGAGGGGTGGAGAAGGACCACGGTTGTAATGCTGGGCATCTGGGGCTGTGCTTCTGAACAGGGATCGTGTTCCTAAACCAACCAGGCTCCTCTGAAACACTTGGCCCTCCTACCCTGGGGCCCTTGGCCATCGCATTTACTCAGACAGGTGGTTGTGTGCTGCCAGGAGATGTGCTTAGCTGGGATCGCAAGCACTCTTGGGGCTCCCCTCTTGCGTTCCTTGGTGTTGCTTCACAGTGCCTCCCCATTGCTGTAATGCTGCAGCGCAGCCCAGGGTGGCCGTTGAATAACTTATTTCTAAAAAAGTTGCATAATTCTTGCAGAGATGCTCCAGCCTGTTGACATGTGTTTGAGAAGGGTGTGGGTTTGCCTGCTGGTGTCTGGTGTCTTGCCCTACGCAAGGCGACCATTCCCCCTTGTGCCATCAAGCAGGACAAGTCAGTCCTGGGGGCTGCAGGATGGATGTCCTGCCCTGGGCAAGGATTTGGGGTTAAAATTGCCGCCTTTCTCAAGGGTGAGGGCCTCGGTTGGCTCAGGGGCACTGTCATTGCTTGACCGTTGGGTTACCTCTTCTGGCCGCTCCTCTTCACCATCACGTCTGTCCCCTCTTCTCCTGGACTGGTGTAAGCACATCTTATGCACCCTCATGGCAGGGTGGTCTTGTCCAACCTCCTCTTGTCCTTCCTCCTTGGAGGTAAATCACCCATCTTTTCAAGATGCGGATGTTACTGGCTAATGCCCTTCCTCTTCCTCCTCCTCTTCTTCTTCCCGTGGCAGGCAGAGAAACCTGATGATGGTTGCACATCTGCTGGTCTTGCTGAATCAGGCTGGCTGGGATGCCCCAGGGCAGTGCTGCCTTCCCTGCTATTCTCCAGCCCAAAGGCCAGCAAAGCTGCTCCTGGCAGCGCTCCCCTCCCGGTGCACCTGCGTGTTGGTGCCCTCGCTTGCCCTTGGCTGGTTTCCCTGCCCGTTGATGCCAGCGAGGTTGGTGGGATAAGGGTTGGAGAGTTGTGCCTGGCTCAGAGCTCCGCTTCCTCGTGCGAGCGGAGAGCAGAGGCTGCAAGAGGGAAACTGGGGACCCTGCCACCGTGGGGAGTGCCTGGTGTGCTCCCTGATCCCAGGAATTACAGGTTTGAATCCCAGCTGGCTCCATCACAGCGGAGAGGAGGAAAGGTTATCCCTAAAGGCAAAACTGCATCCCAGACCTGATTTTTGTTAAAGGGAAAACCAGAAGGGCTTGGAGAATCTGCTTGCTGGGGGAGTACCTGTGCTGCTGGGTGCAAGGTTCGGGCTTGGGGTGAGACTTGACTGGAGCCCTGCATCCATCAATGCCTGCAGATGCTTGCCATGCTTCGGAGGTGGGGACCAGGAGAGGGACCCGGTGTGCGTCCACTCCAGGGTCCCATCAGGAAGACGGGAACAGGTTTGTGCCCTGCTACACCAGGTCCTGGCACATTTGGCACGCAAGACCCTGGGGCAGGAGAGGGGCTGTGATGGCACTGCAGCGGGGCAGTGCCCTGGCCAGGAGCCCTGAGAAGGAGGGCTGGCGGAGAAGTCGGACGCAGCCTGTAAATCCCTCCTGCGTGGTCATGGCTGCCATGCTGGGTATAAAGTGCTGCCTGCCCAGGAGCTCCCCTGCATGACGGAGGGAAAAGGGATAGCTGAGGTTGAATCTCCAGCCAGGGATGCCAGCCATAACAGGGTGTTTTGGCATCATCTTGTTGAGGGGGGGTTTCAAAGTCCACTGGAATTTTCATGAGGTGTTTTGTTTAATACACCACTTAAGCAATTAGCAGCGATTGTAGCAGTCCTGAGTAAGGCGCTGGGTAGAATTGAATTTCCCAAGCTCACGTACCATTAGGCAGCAGTTCAACGCTGTTTGCAGGCGAGGAGACGGTGATGTGTATGGGGAATTACATCTGCAAAGTAAAGAAACATAATAAGAAAACTTCATACAAACCTATATAACTTTATCCCACGTTTATTATGTGCCATAATTGAAAAACAGTCTTGGGGGGGGTTCTGCCCTAACGAAGCGGGGATGCCCAGCAGTGAGCCAGGATGGAGGCACACAGCAATGGCTGTGCCGTACCACATCGGGATGTGCTTTGCTGGGCATCCTGCACCACTGACCCGCACAGCTCACTTCCCAAAAACATCTGCGGAGCCCCTCAATGGCATAGCGATCTACAGGGCAAGAGTAATCTCTTTAAAAGTTTGCACTTCTTTGGGGAACTGCAGTTGGGTTTATGTTGCGGGGCTTTTTCTTTAAATCCCCTGAGTTTCAGGTACATCCAGGGGTGGTGAGTGAGCAGCTAAATCTCTTGTTATTTGGCATGTCTGCATCCGGGAAGGGTCTGCCCCGAGGTACCAGGTCAGTAATTAATATGTAACGCATGTGCATGACACGGTGCACCCTGCTGCCACGTGGCACCAGCAATGGTCCAGCCTGGAGGTGGATGTGCAAATAGTTTTACAAGGGTGGGAAGCTGAGAGGAGGAGGAGGGTTTTGTTGTGGGCTGAGGGGCGGAAGGAAATCTAGGCTTAGCAAGGGAAATGTGAGATTGCTTGGTTGGGGATAGGGCTTCAGCCACTCCTCTTGGGAGGCTCTGCTATTGTCGTGGTTAAAAATAGACTTTGGACTGGTTAGTCTTCTGCAGGAAGCTCCCTGGCCGGAGACAGGCAGGTGAGGTAGCACCCGAGCAAGAGGGAAGGGACAACAGCCTCTGACCTCCTTTACCAAAAGCTCTCTTTTTTTTAATTCTTATTTTATTTTATTTTTTCAAGAAATTGCCAGTCTTTCTTTTGGGGCATTTAGGGGGTGTCTTTGCTTTATTTCCAGACACATCGTGCTGCCTCCAAGCCCCAGGTTGCGTTCGTGATGCCCAGCTGTAGCGGTGTTTTGCACAGCATCACATCACTTCACCCTGGGGACCCCTTCCCTGTGGGTGAGGTTGGGACCCCTCGGGTCCCATGCCGGTGTACCCAGATCAGCAGCGTGCTAAGTGGCTTGGGCGATGCTCCAGCCCCGCGCACGAGCTGGCAGTGTGGCTTCCTGCAAGCTGGATGGAATTACTCAGGGAAGAGATTATCTAAGATCCAGTGGATCTTGTCTATTAACTTGTCTTTATTTTTCCAGCAGCTGTCAGCACGGGCGGTAAAATGTACACTGGGGCGATTTTGGAGGGGAGGGAAAGAAACAGCCATGTGATATGAAGTTGGTAAGAAATGGTGAAAATCTCAGGTTTTGCTGGGGAATTGTCACGGGCCTGGGCTCTGCCTGGCTGCTTTTGGCAGACTGGCAGCACATGGGAATGGAGAGCATCCGTGCGTCTCCCAGCACCCAGGGGTCCTGGCCGGGAGCGGGTCCCCCAGCATAGGGTGAGCAGTGCTGGGGACTTGCTCAGTAAGTCAGCGGCAGAGCGGGAGCTGCGTTCAGGCTGCACCGCTGCGGGCAGGATGTGGCCCCCAAAGCCTGGTATATTCGCAGGAGCATTGGTTCCTGCGGGGTTGGCATCAGGATGCAGAACTGGGGGATTGCAACCAGAGCTGTGGGGAGACTGTCATATGTGCAAGAGGTAGGGAAAAAGGGTCATTTCTTGCCCGTTTTATCTTTTGAAGACACATCCCTTCAGCACCTGTGCCCTGAAACCCTGCCCTGGAAAATAGCCATCCAACACTGTTGGGTGCTTTGGGGGCATCTGTTTTGAGAGCCGCTCCAGCTAACACTGCGGCCAGAGGAATCCCTCATCAGCCAGCGCAAAAAGACATGAGAAGCCTTTTTACCCTGGACAAATGTTTTCTAGGCTGCAGGTGACAGGAGGACCCTGTAGTGTGTCTGGGCAGGGAGTCAAAGCACACGTTTAATGGGGGATTGGTTCAAGGAAGGTGGTTTGACCATTAAATTTGAGGCCAAAATGCTGTTCAATTAATATTTTAGTGAGATGGGCAGTAAACGAGAGGAACAAAGATTGTTTCCACTTCTATCTGATTCAGGCAGCCAGTCTGATTTGAGATCTATAGAGTAGAAATTGTACATGGAGCAATGAGGAGTGCAGAGAGCAATCAACTTCTCCCACCCCAGGGCTGTGGTGGGGATGGTAAGTGGCCCTGGAGGGATGCGTAACACACAAGGGCAGATAACTTTTGCTTTTCTGCCCTACGGCTTTTTTCTTCCTCAGCTCAGCCTTTGTGTGTGGTTAAAGCTCCAATGGGTCTTGAGGGCTGGGACCCTTCCCAGCCTCTCGAAGTGGCAAAGGAGGCCCCTGGTAGGAGGTTGCTTGGTCTTTGCATGCTTCAGGTGTCCGCTGTGGAAGCAGGGGACATCAGTTCCATGGCCGATGGCATCCCCCATCCCTTTGGGCTCGCACAGTAAGAGCAAAGATGATGTGCTTGCTTCCCTTCTGCCCTCAGCTCTGAGCCCTGTGTGCCACTCACCCTGCCTTGGCATTCCCAAGGGCAGTCCCCATCCCGGTTTTAGCTATTTCCCCATCTGCTGGAGGCAGGCAGTGCTTCAGGGCTTGCGAGCTGCCAGAGGGGCTGCCTGCCTGCCAGGAATGTCGCCTCGCTGCCGGAGGGCTGGGGAGGTATCGCCTTGCTCTTGGACTCGCTCGTGACTTGGGGATCTCCCCTGGTCCAGCACGCTGAGGTCAGGCGCTTTTCTGGGGGAGCAGGTGCCTGGGTTTCCTCGCATCGTTCCCGTGGGATCGCGAGCCAGGGCTTGGAGTGGCATCGATCTTGCTGGAAACTGAGCAGCTAGCTGGATCGGAGCAGCCGGGACCGAGCTGGAGACCTCCTTCCCCATGAGCCAGGGCTTCACTGCACACCTTTGTGTGGACTCTTCCTTCCTCTCCTACCTTTCCCTGCTCCCAGACAGGCGCATGCTTGGCCCCGGGAGCTCTCCCGTGCAGGCAGAGATGGAGGGATATAGGCTTGCCTCTCGCAACTTCCATCAGACAGTGGTTTTTTCCCCATTGAATTTTGGATTGCTTTGGCCCAGCCTGGCTGTGCTGCACCGGGCAGAAGGGAAACATCTCTTTATTAGGGTTGTTTCCTTAAATAAAGCCCTCCGAGCAACTGCTGGACTGGCTGTTCTGGCTAACCCATGACGGGTGTTGCACATTCAGGTTATTAACACCTCATTAGATGTTGGTTCTTCCTCACAGTCTCTGGTTCAGCAAATCCCAGTGGCTTTGTCATTGCTCCCTGACTCCTGCTTCACTGGGGACTTTTTTTTTTTCGTGGTCTCTTGCACTTCTGCTGACAGTTTAAATTTCATTTCTTCTTGAGGTCAGTAGCTTACTTTGACTTTCAGATCTTTCTACTTGTGTGTGCTGTCACGCATCCCCGGTGGAGGGGATGCATCAGCACAGCTTATTGGGAGATACTGTCATAGCATTGCTGCCAGCGGCTGGCTCTTGCCTGTGATTGCAACCTGGGTTTCCACCTGGCTGATCCCCGGAAATCCTTTATTTTTCCCTTCCTTTTTAAACCTTGACTTGCTTTCCCAAGTGACAGTGGCAGCAGGGTGCAGCTCTGCTCTGGGAGGTGTTTGGGGACTCATGCGGGTGAGTTAGGAGCCCATCACCAGCCTGACGTCTTGGTTGCCACTCTGTGGCTTCCCTTTGACAACAAACCTCCTCATTTTATATATTCATATATCTGTCTTGCTGTGTAACCCAGGCCAGGGACTCGAGGCTTTGACCCTTGAGCCAGTTCTGGAGTTGGCAGATAGCACCTCCGAAGGGATCTGGCTCCTTCGAAAGGTGCCCAGGAGCACGCTGCAACTCTCGGTAAGCTGGGCTGGAAGCGGATGGCCCTTGCTTTCCAAAAAGCAATCACAGATTTGCTGCTTATTTTCATCTCGAGCTTATTTTTGTCTTCACTTCCACCACTCTGCCCGGGGATGCTGTCTGTGGCATGATAAGTTATTTCAAGAAGTGGGGCAGTGCTGTAGGTATGGGGGGGAGCAGAGGCACCGAGATTAAAGGTAAATCTACACAGATAATTGGGAGCCTGTTTCCCACTGAAATCAGGTGAATGCATACGTGCCGGGGTGGGTGCCAGGGCGGCGATGGCTTTGCGGTCCCAGAGGGCTGCTCCCAGCCACCCCGCTTACTCCCAGCCTCCACTGCTGGGTCCTGGCTGGAGGGCTCATGGACCCGCTCCGGGCAGGGGGGGCTGGAGACATGGTGCAGGGTTAGTAAATGTCCCCCCTGCCCCCGCCTCCTCAGACCTGCCAGATGTCTTTCCTCTAGGCTTCATTTTTATAAATTGGCCTTTTAAAGTCTGTCATCCCCGTGCAGATGAAAGGAAGATGCTGTGATGCCTCTGCGTGCGTGTGTCTGAGCCTGAGTCTGGCTGCAGTGCCTGGGTGGCGAGGCTTTTTGTTTGGCGCTTTATCTTTTTGGAAGTGCCTTTTATTTTATTCTTCTTTTTTTCCTTAATCTGTCAGAGGCCGTTTCATCTCGGCTTGCCATCCCTCATTTTCAGGCAGGCAGGCCCTGCTCTGTAGCAGTGGTCCCAGCTGGAGAGATGGATGGGGAGAAGCGTTCTCCCTCCATGTGCAGTGGAGGGACACCAGCAAAGCCCTGGGGCTCAACACTGGGAGCAGAGCTGAGCTGCTTCCTTCTGGCAGATGCAATTAAACCCATCACTGTGGGGCTTTCTCTTCCCCGCTAAGCCCCTTTCTGCTCTTTTCCCTTTGCACCCTTTCCCTCTCCCTTGCTCTTGCCATGCCCACTTGGATTGGCAGCAGGAGATTCCTTTTCACTTGCATTTTATCCCCAGGCCCAAATACTCCTGGCCTGTGGCTTTGTGCCAGGGCAGCTCCCAGGGCAGTGGTGGGGAGCCAGGGCTGTGAATTTTAAAGCCGAAGGGCAGTAGCCACCACAAGCCGAGTCTTTAAATTCTCTGCTTGGTGATGGATGGGTAAGTACAAATTGCATTTGCTGGGCAGGTAACAAACAGCTTTGCATTTTCTGTTGCTTTCCTACTGTCTCTTGGGGAAATTCAGACACTGCTCCTAAACTGCAGGGATGGGTTTTTTTCCCAGCTGGCATGGATCCCTGCGAGCAGGACCACTCAGGTCTCTGGGAAAGCCCTGTGGTGCTGGGGATTTCCGCAAGGGCCAGAGCTCTGCTGGGGTCTGGTGATGGCAGTGCGGGACATGGTGGGGGGCCAGTGCGGGTCCTCAATGGCCATGTCTGTGCCCTGTCCTCACTGCCTCCCTGGCACGGCCTGGGCACTGAGCAGCATCCCTGTCTCGAAGGTGGGAAGATGCCACATGTCAGGGGCAGAGGCACTGCTGAGGGAAACTGCGTGGTCCTTACAAGGGAGCGGAGAAGCCAAGCTCCCCTAGTTCTGGCTCTCAAGCAGCTCAGGGTTTCTCTTTCCATCGAGCGCTCTTGTTGCCTGTGTGAGTTTCTCCCTGTTTGAGGGGCTTTGAGAGCCACTTCCAGGTATGGAGGTGCTCCCAGAGAGCTCAGATGTTTCGTGCTGGTGGGTCAGGCAGTGTCTCATCTCCATAGGATTGTACTGGGGAAATGGCAACCAGCTCCTGGCCGCGGCTGCTGCTCTGGATCACAGCTTTCGGGGCTCGGTCCCGCCTAGGGCCTGGTGACCAACAATGGTTGGGGTCTGGAGGATGAGGAGCGGGTTAGCCCAGTCCCCAGTGCCTGCCCTGATCCCGTGGCTTGTGCAGTTCATCCAAGCGGTAATTATTGGCCATGTAAGCTGCTGGCGGGTTACTGCACGTGATTTATTAGCAGGCGTAATCCCTCGCCAGCAAAAGAGCCGCTCTGTGAATGAAGAACAGCAAAATCCAGGGGAACCGTCCCGTCCTTCCAGAAGTCTGGCTCTCAGGGCATAGTCCCCTGGCATGGTTCCTGGCTGTCGAGTGCTGGGCAGGAGGCCCTGCAGAAGGCAGGGGTCTGGAGCATGGCAGCCGCAGAGACCCCTGGGCTCTGTATTTGAGCCAGCTGAGGTGGATTAGCCAAACTGCTGCCCTCATGGGAAGGAGGGGTGTCTGGACACACGGAACGTGTGTTTTGGGATGTGGGCTGAGCGGTGCCCCAGTTGCTCACTGAGCAAGGCTCACCATCACCAGCAGGCACAAGCGGTGTCGGCACTGGGACCTGATTTTTGAGATGTGATTGCTACTGGGTCTCCCTGGGGAGGTAGTTCAGGCTGCCCAAAGCTAGGTTAGAGGTTTGGGAAGTGCAGTGTAAGCACAAAGCTGGAGATGCACGTGTGCCCCTGCGAGTCCCACAGCCACTGGGAGAGGGACCAATGTGGAGGTCGGGCAAAGTGGTGCTTCTCCCATGGGTACATGGGTCTGGTCTTCAGCTCCTTTCAACTTCTGGTGGGCTCCTGGGTCTGGCTTCTGGTTTTGATTTTGGGGAGGGGGGGGGGGTGTTCCCCCTGTACCCTACTGACTTGTTGGCCTCCGAGGACCTGTTCTGGGGTTATCTGTTATGTCACGGTGCCTGATGCTCAGAAGCAGCTCAGCTCAGTCTGACAGAGATGTGACCAGACAGGGAGGGCTCTGCCATGGCAGGGGGATGCGAGAGCAGCACCTGTCCCAGCTGAGATGTCACCTGGCTGAGGAGGGTCTAGGCTATAAAGCCTGGGAACGAGCAGCTCTGGCAGAGCCAACTGAAGAAGCAAGATCTGTCTCTCTTCTAATGAGTCTCTTAACAAACAAACAAACAAACAAACAAAATTGATGTGGCAAAGGATCAGGGCAGAAATACGGATGGAGAAAGAGAAGTACCAGCCACTGAGTGCAGAGGGGAGGGTGCCATCCTGTCCACCCATGCAGGCACTGCTGGGATGCCTGGTGCTCCCTCACCCCGTGGGAGAGCTGCTGCTGTGCCCAGGCAGAACACACAGGCGAGAGAAATCCTGAAGGTGAATCCCCCTGGGCTCCTCCAGTCAGGGACTCCTTAGCGGTTTTATGAGAAATCAATAATGCTTTTGCATGGTCATAATTGTAAAATAAGTACAATTTATGGCTGCTGCTGGGGCCAAGATTTTTTTCTAGCATATGAGGTGGAGAGGGAGCGGCACAAAAACACTTTCCCATGGCACTTCCCTTTGCACTGGGGCTGCTAACCGGCTCCTACATCATGGTGGGGGGAGACCCCTGTTTGGGTGGGGGATGCGGGGTGGGCAGCAGGCATGGCCGGGCAGGGTGGGTTGCCTGTGTCCATGCCCACACTCACGCTGTCCTCTTGCCCCCGCAGCCTGCCGGCAGGTGGAATGGGGCAGCCATGAACGGCGATGCCCTGTGCCAGGAGCCCTCCTCCCCACTCCCTGACTGGAGGGAGTTCTGCGAGCTGCATGCCCAGGCAGCCGCCGTCGACTTCGCCCAAAAGTTCTGCCAGTTCCTGAAAGAGAACCCCCACTACGACACCCCCGGGGCAGAGACCTCCTTTTCCCACCATTTCGCCGCCAACTTCTTGGACATCTTCAGCCTGGAGGTCAGCCGAGTGTTCGTGTCCGACTCCCCCACCAAGTACAACATCGTGCCCTTCGTGGGGCTGCAGAACTGCCACGTCCCCTACGGGCGTGAGGTCACCCCGAGGAAGGAGGAGACATCCACCGAGTCCTTGGACAGCATGGACCCCACATTGGGTGCCGGACGGTACCTGAGCCCGGCCCAGCAAGCACAGGCTCGCAAGGTGTCCTCCTATGGCCAGTCCCGCAGTTCGGAGGATGTCTCCATCCATGCTGCCACCAAGCCCAAGTTCAAGAAAGGCTTCTCCTTGAGGAACATGAGCTTGTGTGTGGTGGATGGTATGAAGGAGATGTGGCATCGCAAGTCCTCTCCGGAGCCAGGCACCGAGGCTGCCCCGGGCAGCCGGAGAGCCGAGAGGGAGCCATGGCCGGCGGGGGCCAAGGAGGCTGGTGACCCACGGGAGAAATGGACCCACAAGCTGCGCCTGTCCAAGGTGCCCTCCTCCAAGGTGGAGCTGGTGGACATCCAGAGGGAGGGGACGCTGCGCTACATGGTGGCCGACGACACGAACTGTGTGGGGAGCTCGCAGTGGCAGAAGTGCCGCCTCCTGCTCCGGAAAGCAGTGAAAGTAGAAGGAGAGAGGTTCCTCCTTGAGTTTTATGTCCCTCCAAAGGTAAGTCCTGGATTTTCTCTGCCATTGTTTTTCTGAGCAATTCAAGCAGCAGTTGGGCTTTGCTTGAGGCTTTTCTTATTTCCACTGCTGAGCTGGGATGAAATTTAGCTCTGGTCCGGAGGGAGATTTGGTGCTGTGTGGCTGAGATGCGAATAGATGGGACAACATAGAATCACAGAATCATTTAGGTTGGAAAAGACCTTTAAGATCATCGAGTCCAACCATCAACCATGCCCACTAAACACAGTTGAAACCCATCCAACCTGCAAGACCTGATTGCTGCTGTTCACCAGGGCATAGTCCCCTCCTTCCCCACAGCCCTTGGGAGAGATGCTGAAGCCTCTGCGTGGTCCTTTGAACCCCAAATATCAGCAATCTTGGTAGAAAAGCTCATTCCCCCATCAAGACATGGGGTGTCCAGGCCATCCAGAGGGTTTTTTCTCTTCCCAGTGTGTTGCGGAGACATGTGATTGACCAGTGGCTCGTGCAGCAGCAGTATGGCTGGGATTGCTGCCTGGGCTTTGTGCTTTAGATCTCAGAGTGTTGCTAGTCCACCTTCTGAAAGTGTTGGGGTTTTTTTTTCTTTTAAAAATAATAATTCGTTTGGAGTAATTTTACACGTGCAAGGCTCCCCCCAGTGTAGCTTGTGGTGATGGGGACAGGAGACACCAGTGATACCTTCCAGGGCTGGAGCATCACTGCTGTGGGTGGGTTTTGCAGCTCTCCTCCCAGAAGCCCCAGCTACATACCCTCCTGGGCAGAAGAACACTGATTATTATTGTTGTTATTACCCACAATATCACTTTTCCTTGCCTGTGTCTGTTGTTGTTCTGTAACTTTGATGAAAGCTTCAAAAGCAGGAGCTGGTTTTCACTGTGGCGTGTCCTCGGTGCATCCTCCCTCCGCTTCTCAAAGGCACCCCCCCAGCACGCGATGGAGGGAAACGTCCCCGTTTTCCTGGGGGAAAGGCTGAGTGGTGGAGTGGTTTGCTCAAGAAATGTGGATTATGAGACCTTCAGTCTTTCTCGCCACAGGACCACCTTTGCTCACCTGTGCTGGGCATTCTCCTCTCTGAAGAGCCCACGGCAAATAATAAGCTGGTCCCTGGGGCTTTACTAGCTGTATGTGCTGGTAATGAAATCTCCAGTTATTTAAATACCTAGCAAAGACAAATCTCACTTACTTCATCTTCTCCAGGGCTTTCCCGCTTGCGTTCCAGTCCCTGGTAGCAAAGCTGGGCCAATGCAAGCCGTCATGCCGGGCACACACCTGAGGCTGCCGCTCCAGGGGTCTTGGTGTGTTCTGAACCCCCGGTAACCCTCGGTTTGGTAGAGGGATGTATCCATACATTATACACAGGGACAGCAGGATAGTTCATCTTTTTAAACAGCATTTTCTATTTATGGAGGCCAAAATGAACCTTGGCACTGTTGGTGTTAGTCCGTGCCTCTCGCCTAACTGTCACATCTTTCCTGATAAAATATAAAACATGAGTTTAAACTCAAGTGGATCACTATAGAGAGTGGCTCAGCGCTAGTACTGACAGCGCGCATTGCTGGTAGCTGGCTCAGGGGGCTTCTTTGGCCCAGGGACCACACGAGACCTGGCTGGAAGGAAACCACCATGTCCCTGGCACGATGCACGGAGGATCTGGTGAAGCCGGTGGGTGCGGGCTGCACAGAGCAGCACTGGCATGCTGGCCGCACAAAAGGGGCAATAAACATAGGTTAAAATGGAACAACTTCTGCTCTTAAAACATTTAAAAGAGTGCTTGTAGAGGGATTATTTTTTTTTAGTGTATCTTGATTTGCCTCTAAAAATCAATTTTGAGATTATTTTATGGCAGCTTTTATGAACATTGTCTACTCTTCTGTTATAATCACACCCTGCTTTGGTTTACATCTTTCTGCCCTCATCCCATCTTGCTTTCCATCTGGCAAATGATTCAGCTGTAAAAGTGGCACCAGCCTGGCACAGCTGGAGGAAAATGGCTTTTTGCTTCAGCAGCCCACAGTGTTGTTTTTGCGTAGGCCCTACAAAAACTATGGTCATGTCTTTAAAGATTTAAAGGGAAGAGCCCTCCTGGAGAATACCCTTCTCTGGCTCACCAGTGAATTAACACCCTACTTTCTTTCCTTTCGAAGCAGCTGCCCCTTCCTTTCTGACCTTTTCCTGTGCAAACACCAAAATGGAAAGAATTCCCTGGGGCATGGCTGAGCCCCACATGGCCGAGAGCTGCCTGGAGGCAGTGCTGGGGCCCCGGGGCTGGTGGAAACGAAATGACCCAGAGGGGAAAAAGCAGTTCCTGTTCTGTCTTGGATTTATTTTTTTTTTCCCCAAAAAAAACGGGAACTGAACCAACTGTAGGTAACATGCAGCCCAGTGCTCATCGCAGGCCTCATCCTATCCTGTGTGCCCAAGGCACCAGGCACAGGTTTTAGTGACTGAACCGCATCTCTGCTTCCTGCAGCCACGATGCTCCGAATCCTGGAGGGGACCAGCCCCCGGGAGCACCTCTGCAGGCTCCTTTGGAGGGATTTGTTATAATTAAAACAAATATCTGGGGAATTTGTTGCTCAGCAGAGACTTCAAGTGGGAGGTACCGGGTCCTGCCCCCCATCGAGGCTCTGGCGGGTGCCAGGGGCCCTGGGGGAAATTCTTTTTTCTTTATTTTAACGTAATTAAAATTCCCTGCATGGCTAAGGCTGCTGCGTCGTAGCTTCTCAATTGAAATGCTGCTCCTGCGCTGTATAAATGGGGCATCTTCCTGGGCTACTTTCTGCATAGGGACTCTCCCCCATCAGATAGCACATCTCCATCAGGAGAGGGTTTATAAAGGAGAGAAATAAGTGGTCTTGGCAGAGCTGGCATATCAGTCTGCACTGGAGCAAGGAAAAGGTTTGGCAGTTAAATGCACTAACCTCCCTATCTTCCACCGGGCCTCCTCTTGGTTTAATTAAAAGAGCTTGGAGTTATCAGGCACATGAAGGAAATCAATGCAGTTTTTTTTCCCCCTCTGTAATAACCATGCAGGCTGAGCCATGATCTTGCATCTGAGAGCCATGCTGCATCATCCCCGGGGAGAGTTTGATTCAATTGAGCGACTTTTATTTATCGATTTCTTTTAATATTTTTTTGTTTTGTTTTTCTTTTCCCAGGCTTCCAAACCCAAGGTGAGCATCCCGCTGTCAGCCATCATCGAGGTTCGCACCACCATGCCATTGGAGATGCCCGACAAAGACAACACTTTTGTCCTAAAGGTGAGAGCAGGGTGGCAGCAGTGCGTATCCCGACAGGGACCCCATCTGCGCCCGCATCCAGCCCCCACTGCAAGGATGCTCAGTCCCCAGGGGGATCGTTGCCTTGGTTTTCAGAGCCGAGATGCCAACAGCTCTAATGCTTCCTTTTGGATCACTGCCTCCCCTCCTTGAGTTGTGCCCCCCCGCAAAATGATGCAACTTCCACGTGATGCCTGGGTATTTTGGGATCGAGCTGTTTGCCTGACTTTCACCATGGGGTTTTCTTCACCATGTCACCAGGAGACGGGTTAAATTAGTGTCCAGAGACAACCTGCAAGGGGAAACGCTCTTTGGTGTGGCTGCCCGTGGTTTTGTGACTGCTGCTGCCTAGGATCAGTGGCACGTGGTGGCCATTTCATTGACACGGGGTGATGGGAACAGCTGTGCAGGGCCACCGAGGCCCTGGGGATCAACAACCCCATGCAAGTCTGGGGGCATGAGCAGAGAGTGAAAGTCTCTCCCTCCCCTCCCCTCTCCTCCCCCCTCCAGAAACAGTTTTCCATATCATGCGATTAATTAGCTTAATGCTCCCTCCTGCTCTGCTGAAAGGCAGCAAACTGTCACGGCAGATCAGGGCTGAATTTTTGCAGGGTCCCGGCTCGGGGTGCGACATGCTGCCGTGATGATGGACGTGTTGGAGACAGTGTTTCTCTCCAGCTAATGAGGCTGTGCCTCCCTGCTCGTGCTAATGGACTCGTGCTCTCCATCAGAGCTGTTGGATGTGCCCAGCTGGGAGATAGCACGTGTACATGGGGGAACACCAGCATTCTGAGGATTTCTGTGTCCTGCCTTTGCTAAAAAAACAATTATCTCCCTGATGTTTCTCCCAAGCCTGGTAGCCTGCCTGGCCCTGGCACACGTTCCTGCAGGAAATCCCTCTCCACCAAACCTGGCTCCTTAGAAAGCTCCCACACCATCTCCTGACAGCCTCCTCCAGGGCATCCTCCCTACCCCAAGGGCTTCTTGCTGTTCAACCTCAACCTCTGCTGCGGTTGGTGTCCACAATGGACACAGAGGATAATACAGCTGTTGTCTTCTGTGCTTCAATGACCAACCTCATGCATCTTCTCCTCTCCAGACTGACCAGCCCAAGGTCCTCCCTGCTTTCCTTGTGGGATCTGGAGAGAGAATGCCCCAAAGCATATGTGGTGCCATGGCCAGGAGCCAGATGGGAAGGATTGCTTCTTCTTTGATTGCTTCTCCCTTCTTCTTCCTCTTTATCCAGCCCAAGTTGATCCACTTGCTTTCTTCGTACCCTGATGATGATGACTCATATGCAGCTCATGGGCTGGTGTAACCCCTCAAGGCTTTTTGCAGAACCACTCCAGAGTTGTGGTTCCCCAGCCCAGACACCCAGAGCGATCAGCATGAGCCCAGAGCTCGCCCGTGTCCTCTTGCTGGAGGCTGGTTTCAGCTTTTTCTTCCACTGAGCATTTCTCAGCTTTGAGTTCATTTGAATTCTTGCCTCATCCTTCAACGTACTTGCAATGCAGTATCATCCATGAATTGATTAGGCATCCTCGCTTTGCTTTTGTCCTAATCATTACTGAAGAGCAGCACGCACAGAAAGAGTCCTTGAAGTGAAGGAGCTTCTGGGCATATCCCTCAGCTTTGATCATTAGCCATCGATAACCCGTTAGCCATCGATAACTGCTCTTGGAATATGGCTCATCAGCTACTTCTGACCGTGTTTTTTATATCCCCTTACAAGAATCATCTCAACTGTATCTTGCTACCCCGCTTGCTGAAGTGTCACATCAGTGTCCGAAGCGTGGCCAAGGCCAAGGATGTGACACTGCTTCTCCCCGTCCCTGGGGCTGTCACGAGCACGAGCAGATGGGTTTGGTCATGGCAGATCCCTGCTGGGGGGGATTCAGCTCCTGGGTGCTTCTTGGCTGCCTGTGGAAGGTTGGTTTCACTTGCTGCTGGAGGAGGGCTCTGGGCTTGCCCTCTTCCCATCTTCTGGAGCCAGAAATGCTCTCTCCACTCCCACCGCTAACAGCCCTGCAACTGCTTCAGCCATTTCTTTAATTACCCCAGGGAAAGCTCCAAACCCTGCCTGTCTGAACATGCCTGACTTACCAGGTACCCTCCACCCTGCTCCTGCCCTGTTCTGGCCAGGGTGCTTACCCTGCTGTGGGGTTAATTGATTGCAATCGATCCTTTGAGTTACCCAAGGCAGCAAACACAGCATTGAGCCCATCTGCTGGCTTCTCATCTCCTGCTGCCCCTCTCCTGCTGCTCCAGCCAGCCTTTGCCCCCCCCTCCCAGCACAGGATGCTTTTCCTTTACTCCTGACATCCTTTATTATTTGTAGTTCACTTTCTGCCCCAGTCCTTCTTGCTGGGACATCTTCTTGCTGCTCTTTTGCATTCCCTGTTTGCTGGCTGGACTTGCAGAGGGGATGAAACACCCCTTGATGTCAGGGTATGGATTAGAGGGGCAAGAAAGGGAGCTGGGTGCTGTGGTTTCCCTGGTGTACGGTTTCCCAGGTATGGGGCTGATGTCCAGCCTGATCTCAACCTCCACATGCAACGTGCTGCACTCTGGCAGGTTATGATGGATGGAAAAGCCCCTGCCTTGTTCAGGGAGGCCACGCTGGAATAGTTTCTATCAAATTGCCTAAAAATTAGCAGGCAGCATGTCCCCACTGCCTGTCAGACACCAAGTACATGCATTTTTTCCCATTGCACAAGCAGGCACTTGCAAAATACCCAAGCCCTGCACGTGCTTTGCTTACTGCCATGCTCTGCATGAGAGAGCAGCCCTGTCTCCCACGCCAGCTTCATGCATTGCCCTCAGAAAGCCAGAGAGGCTCCTTTGCTCTGGTTAAACAAACAGAGGGAGGGATCTTTGCTGTTCACCTCCACTTCTGTTCAGGACAGGATCACCTATGCACAGCCCCAGGCTGCAGCAGGGGAGCAGGTTGCATCTTGGCCCCAGCCCAGGCGCTGGGCACCGCTCCCTGTATGCCCTGCTTATTTTCAGGACAGTGATTCAGTTGTTTGTGATTAATTTAATTTGCTAGGAGGTTGTCTCAGCTGGCAATGCGATACCCTCCTGGTGTCAGGGTTGCCTCACCAGCTCGGGAACGCGATGTATAAGTGGTCCGGGAGGGATGCGGGGAAACCTGCCAGAAGCACACAGTATTGCATGGCATGGCTTTTGAGACCTGCTGCTCTGTTGCTGATGTGGGGGCTTCTGGGTCCTCCCTGGCCCCAGAAAGGCCCAGCTCCTTTGGGCTTGCAATTTTGGAGGCTCTTTTGCATCCTGATTTTTAATTTTTTTTTTTTTTTTTTCCTGTTAAAGTGAGTTTCTTTCCCACCCTGTTGCAATCAGAAATCAGAAGCCTCATGGACCAGCAGGCAGAAAAGATAACAGAGGAGAGGTTTTAAATGCCTGGGTTTAGGAGTCTGGCAGGATTTTGGGGCAGAGAGCAGCATGGCTTCTGCTCTACCTGTAAAGCTAGTTTTTGGGGGACACTGAGGCACCCCAGAAGCAAGGGATGCTGTCTGTGCTCGTGCATGGTACCATGTGCCCCCAGTGCTGCCAGCCAGGTGTGGTTTTGCCACGGAGGCTGTAAAAAACCTTGTGATGCATTTGCTGATAACGGTGGGGGTGGGGATTTTCCTCTGAGCCCTGACTTTGGTCAGGGGTCACCCTTGGACGCACCAAAGCATCTCTGTGGGTCGCCGCTCGGCATCCCTGTGCTGCGATGAGGCAGGGCACTTATCCTCTCCTGTTCAACCGAGGTGCTGTTTCATAGCAGCAGGTGAATGTGGGGGTCCGGCTGGGTTACAGGGTGTACTTTGCCCTGGGGTGGGTAGCAGGACCCTGGCACAGCCTGACTCTGTCCCTCATTGCCTGCAGGTGGAGAATGGGGCCGAGTACATCCTGGAGACCATCGACTCCCTGCAGAAGCACTCCTGGGTGGCAGATATCCAGGACTGCATGGACCCTGGGTAAGGCTTGCTGGAGGAAGGTGCTGTGGTACCCTCACCACCAAGCATGGGTTATTACCCCTGATGCAATTTTTTGCTACTTGAGTTATTACAGAAAGTCCCTGACTCATGCCAGCAGAAGTCTGGAGGCAAAGTTAGCAGCCTGTGTGTGTCAGAGGTGCAGCCTCGCAGGGCACTGGCCGCTTGCTCACCCTTTCCTGCTCTGTGTCATCTCGGCCAGGCAGAGGCGGGTGACCCGGGAACGCAGCCCTTGACATGGGAACCTCCTAACACCTGGCTTCTGAAGGTTTTATACTACATTTGAGCTCTTTTCTATGCCTTTTTCCAGTCCAGCATCCATGGTATATTTAAGATTCTGCTGGCTAAATTGATTTATTTATGTTTCTGTCACTGTGGTATTAATGCTGCCATCAGAGTCACAACAATTCTGCCAAAACTTCTCATCTGCTTTTTCATCGGCCTGTGCACTGGGTTACACTGTAGGAAGGTTCGCGTGCCCAGTGCTGCTGCCCTTCAGCTGGCTCAGACAGGCCCAGTCCCAGGGAGGCAGGATCAGCCCAGGCACTCCCCAGGCTCCAGGGAAACCCTGGTGCTGCCCTTCTTGGCACAGTTTTGGAAAAATAAGGTGCCTAAGCTTGCAGAGGTGAAAACCTCAAGCAAACCTGGAACAGGGGCTTGGAGAGGCTCCAGCTGCCCCCAGGCTGCCTTTGCCCCCTTCTGGAGAGATGCAGTTTGGGCACTGCGGGGTCAGTCACTGTAGAGGCTGCATCTCACAGGAAGGATGCACTAATGCATTCCAGATCTGTGCTCTTTCAACTCCTTTTGCTGTTTTTTAAAACATATAATTCAAGAAGTGAAGCTGAGGCTGGGCTGCTGACGGAGGCAAGACTGGAAAACGGCCCTTTTTTTCCCCACTGCATGTTTTGATGCTGGTTTTCCAGCCGGAGCCGAGTGCCTCGGCCATGCTCACCTCAAGCCACTGCAGAAGCCGCTGGCAGCCCTGCACCAGCCCCTCACTCCACCGCCAGCAGCCTCCCAGCCTTTTATGTTTGCTTAGTACCCAGCACAGTCCCGCTTTGGTCTCTGGACGTGACTGTAAAGCAAATAATAATGAACTCCAGAGCAAATAATAATGAGCTGTTTAATACACCGACACACACGCTTGGTGCCAAGAACGAATTTTCAATCAGCTCCCGATGCTTTTGCCAAGAGCTGCGCGCTGGAGCCGCTGCGTGAGCACCCGTCGACGGCTTTTCTGCAAAGCACTGTTGGTTTTGGTTTCCTTCCTCCCTTCTTCTTTTTAACCGGCTGCAGCTGAATGACTCCCAATGGCTGATTCACTTACTGGCCGCTAAATAATTCAGCAGCTCCCTCGTGAGCTGTTACCACTAACGCAGCCGCTTCCTCGCTGCCTGCATCCATGTGGTTGCCGTTAAGCAAGAGTAGCCGAGCACTGCAGGCAGCTCTGGCAGTGCTGGGCTCTGGCCACCGGCCAGGGTAAAAATAGGCTGTGGAGCAAGTTGGGGGGGCTTGTGCAAGAAGGGTGCTGAAGTTCATGGGCAGGGATTGGGCAGTAGGGATGCTCTCTGTGGGGCCTGCACCACTGCGGCCCCCTCTTGCTCTGTTCTCACTCTGGGCCTCCCAGCTTGGTTTTTTGGTGTCTTTTAGGGGCGTAATTCCTGTGGGTTGGTAATTCCCTTTGGGGAGGGTGAAAGCGAAAGCACCCTTGGGTGGAAGTTGGTGGTGGGTGGGTGGGTGTGTGTACTGATGTCTTGCAAAGCAAAGCGCTGAAAGTCAAGGTAACATTTTTATCCAAACCAACACAGTTGCAGCAAAACACTGCAGCTAGGACTGACCAGCATGACCCACGTAGTGAAGGCTTTCAAGGGTTTCATCCCTCCCATGCTGGCTTCTCACCCCCAAAAAGCCATGTTGCTTTGCCAGCCACTGCCTCTTGATGCTGTGGGTGCTTCTGTCCCTGGCAGTCCCTCCGGGAGGAAGCGAGGAGCATTGGGATGTGGTCCCAGATCACAGCTGGAATTTCATTTGTTTAAGTCCCCATCGCATGCCTGTGAGCAGAGGTGCCATGCATGCATGTCTCTGCAGTGTGGCAGCCGGTGCATGACTGTCTGCTCTGTGCTCTCCCCCCAGGGACAGTGGGGATGACATCGAGCTGGCGTCCTGTGTGCAGGGAGCTTGTCTGCCAGGCAGGGTGTCCTCCTGCAGCTGCGAGTTCCTGGCTGACGGTAAGGACCTATGTCTGGGAAAAACACCTGCCGGGGAGGGTGGGCATCTCTAAGTGCCAGCTCTGGTTTGGAGGGGGCCAGGTCCTGCCAGCAATAAAGTGAAGGAGCCTGAAGCAGGTGCTGTGGGGATGGATCTTCCTCTGTCCATCACCTTCCTCTTCCTCGCACTTGCCCCCGCCCTGGGGAGGTGGCCCACCCCTGTTGAAGACATCGATATTGCCCCTGTACATCCTGGTATGTGCATAAAATCAAGTCCCCGTCTGCAGGCACTGGGGTCTCCAGGTCCCAGTGAGCAGCCTCCACCCACACAGCCCCACCTCATCTCTATGCCCAACCAAGACACATCCGTGCCTCTCATCCCAGTTGCACCAGGGGAAGGAAACCCAGCACAGGCTGAAAGGGAGTCCCCCAAGCTGTGGCCAGAGCCGTAACCTAGCCCCGCAATGTCTCTGAGAGCCAGGGGTGCTCCAACACAGTTGCCTTCCAAGTAGGACAGCCCCCAGCCTTGTCCAGCGATGGTGGGTGATGCTGAGCCATGAGCCCATCCCTCTGTAAATTCCCTTCCAGATGTTCCCAGGCCACCAGACAGATGTGCCCTGCCTGCTGCTTACACCACCGCCACGGGCACTGCTGTCCCCGTGCCCCACGGCCGGAGCAGGGACTCCCTGGGGGAGCTCCTCACCCACGTCCCCCTGGAGAGCTTCCTGCAGACGCTGGAGTCCACCCCCGCCACCAGCGGGCATCTCACAGGTACCGGGATGCAGGATGTGGCTCCAGCCCTCGCTCTTGGGGATGCACAGAGGGAGAGGAGGAAGGGGTGGGAGAGTGTGATGTCCGAGTGCTCCCTAAAAACCCGCTGTTCCTGTGGCCAGGGGATGACAGTGAGGCGGAGGCAGAGATCAACCTCTCCGACTTCCCCTGGTTCCATGGGACTCTCTCACGGATCAAGGCGGCTCAGCTGGTGCTCTTCGGGGGTGCCCGGAGCCACGGCTTGTTCGTCATCCGGCAGAGCGAAACACGGCCAGGGGAGTACGTGCTGACCTTCAACTTCCAGGGGAAAGCGAAGGTGAGTGTCCTCTGATTCTCCCTGAAAATAAGTGCCAGCCCTGCCCTTCACCCCGGGCTCCTTACTGCCCTGCTGGGACTCCACAAGCAAGCGGGTGCCATGCAGTGACCCCAAACGTGGTGGCTCTGTGGGGAGTGGCAGGGCATCCCTCAGGACCACCTGCCCTTGTCCCCCAAGAGCCCTCTGCACCCTGCCCAGCCCCTTCAGCACTTTCCCAGCTGGATCAGTGCCTGCTGCATGGGCATAAGGTTAAATACCCCACTGGAGCCCAGTGTAGCCTGGCACGTCATCCCCTGCCCTCTTCTTGTCTGCTCCATGTCCTGAAGTACACGGATGCACTATAAAAAAAACAACCCATGTGTAGTTTTCTGCTGGCTCCCTTTTCTACCAGAGGGCACACACTAAGAGAGCTTGAGGTGTAACTGCCTGTTCTTGTCACCTGTCCTGCAAGAAGTAGTTCAGGTGGGCTGTGGGCTTCCCTAGGCTGTCTGTGTCACCAGGATTGGAGCTGCAGCCCCCCTGGCTGCACCCAGCTGCTCTTTGGCTGCTTCTGTACAGTGTTCATCACCAGGAGCGGACAAACTTCTCCCAGGGCTGCAGCAAGGGGTGTTTTTCAGGAAACACCCTCTAGCAGGGGACACCCCCAGCCACGCAGGGGAAAAAAAGAACATCCCTATGTTATGATCAGACTTCCCTTGGCTGATGGAGGTGGCTCCTTCTGCTGATTGCAAGAGTGAATCTCACCCTTGCAATCCCCAGCTCACCCGCTGGCCCTCTGCACTTGCAGCACCTCCGCCTGTCGCTGAACGAGAGCGGGCAGTGCCACGTGCAGCACCTCTGGTTCCAGACCATCTTCGACATGCTGCGTCACTTCCACACGCACCCCATCCCCCTCGAGTCAGGTGGCGCGGCCGACATCACTCTCCGCAGCTATGTCGTGGCTCAGAGCCCGCTGCCCGGTAGGTGCCGGGGTCAGGCAGGGGCATGGCTGCATGTGAAGGGTTGGACTGGTGCTTGGGCTGGAAGCTTGCATGGACCTAAAAGGGATTGACTCCTGGATTCCCCCCACCGACCCCTTCCCTAAAGCTGTGCCCGTGCTGATGTGTGTGGCTCTGGAGATGCACCAAGGTGGACGTTATCTGATTGAAGATGGGCAGGGAGGACCAAGCAGCAGCAGGGCTGTGCCAGGGTGACCCATGTGTCCCTGGCTGTGGGTGTCAGTCCCCTGGCTCAGGCAGGAGAGGAGCAGAGGGCTCTGCGGGACTCAGAGCATCTTGCTATGCTGGGAGAGGGTGGGCACGGAGGGTTGGGGAAGGACAGGGTCAAGGATGGAGACGGTGAGCAAGGGAGAATGTAGGTGTAGGAAGGTGCCAGCAAGGGAGAGGGTGGGAAGCCCCCAGGCAGCATTGGAGGGGTCAAGCTCCTGTCTCCCTTGCAGATGCCGGCCCCCCGCCAGCCCTCATGTCACAGCCGACAGGCTGCCGGGTCGACCTGCCGCCTCCGCACTACTTCTGCAGCGCAGCACCCACCGGCCCGCCAGCCCCACTGCCTGCCGAGGGGGTGGCCGTGGCCCCTGCTGTCACCGTCCCCGCACCCTACCACCGCCTGGAGGGTGCCCTGGGCCCCCGGAGCCGCAGCGACAGCACCGAGCGCCGGCCGGAGCCCCCCACCACCAGTGCTGAGGACTACCATGAGGCTGATGGTGCCCGGAGCCGGACCCGGGCAGTGGAGAACCAATACTCCTTCTACTGAGGCCCCCCATGCCTAGGGGGCTGGATGGTGGGGGGATGCAGGCACCCATGCCCCTCACCGCTGCACCAGCCTCACCACCTCCTCCTGCCACCACCAGCAACCCAGCCAGGATGTCCTTCTCACTCCCCGCTGCTTTTAGGAGCCGTGTCAGCGGCAGGCGATATCCTGGCTGGAGCCGGCCCCGGCCCCAAGGTTGGGGCAGTGCTGGGGGTTTGGGAGGCGGAAAGTGTCAGTGCCATTTTGGAGCTTGCAGCCTCTTCTCTTTCCCTCCAGACTAAGAGATCTCCTGGGGCCAAGCCGGGGTCCCTACATCTCTTCCCCGGTGATGCCCATCGTGGGGTGCAGCCCAAATCTATGACAGGCTCCATCCTCCAGCCAAAGCACCTCGGCGCATCCCGTCTGGGGTGAGAGCCCAGTATGGCCAACGTCCCTTCTGACATCATCACCCTGCAAATCAGTGGCTGTGGCGTTTTGGGATGACCATGGAAATGGCAGATCCCTGTGCAGAGGCTTTTCTCGCACACATGGATCTGTGTGCCTGAGAGGGCACAGCTGCAGAGGCATGAGGGTTTATCCGGGCTGGCTTTCAGGCTCCCTGAGGCACGTTTCCCACCTTCTGCCAGGAGAAGATTTTTTCCAAAGCTTAATGAATCGCATTCGAGGAAGGCTTTTCCTGCTGTCCTGCCATTTCTATTCCTTTGCTCTTTCTCTCCTTGCTGGACCTACAGAGAGTCCCTAGATAATCCCTTTCTTCTTCCCTCTCTTACTTGCTTTTTCAAAACCTGAGCTCTCTGCAAGGGCATCAGCTCAGCCTTCTGCCTTCTCTCTACTGCAGCTAGGCAGTATTTTCCATTGCTCAAGGTAAACCTTAAAAAATACGACAACACCCACACTTTGCATCAGTTGTTAGTCATGCGGGGGGGTGTCTCAGGGCAGGGGGTCAGACAGAGGCCAGAGGCTGTGCCCGGAGGTGAGGGGCAGCCTCACCCTGCAGGTGCTCGGCTGGGCTCCCATGAACGAACACACTACACATCTTTAGTAGATGCTATTGAAGGATTTTTATTTTTTTCTTGGAGAAATAGAAATGCCCAGGAAGAGCAAAAGGAATGGGGCTGCTGCCAGGTGGGTGAACAGCCAGCTGATATGGAGGGGCCAGGCCAGGCTGACTGCAGTGACACACAGGATTGCCCTCACCAATGGCTGAAGTCCCTCCCCGCAGGTGTAAAACCCTGCCAGCAATGGTTGTAGCAGCCCTGCTGCCAGGAAGGACGAGGCACTGCAGTGGTCACTGCTTCTTGGTCACTTTGCGATAGACCAGTGCAGCCACATGCATCTGTAGCAGAAAAAGGAGGTCCCCAATAGAGGTGAGCTCTGGAAGAGTGTGTAGAGCAGGAACCCACTGTGGCCAGGTATGCACTATGTTGTCAGTGCTTTTCCTACAGGTCACTGAAGCCCTTAGGGTGGTTTTACAGGCCAGACTGCTTACTGGGACTGCGTGCCTCACGTGGGGTGGGAGACCCTCCAAAAGGGCAGCTTTGCTTGCAGACAAAGTGCTTGCACATCCCTCTTGGTTTGCCTCACACAGCTTGTCTTCCCCATCACCAGGACTCCCAGCTCCTTGTGTGGCTGCCAGGCCTGGGTGACAGTGCTAGCAGGATATGAGCGAGGTGGCTTTGGAGTGGCTGGATAGGTCTCCAGGTAGAGCAGACCTCACTGTACCGGCTAGAAGTTACCACTTAGTGCAAAGAGAGGTACTAGCCAAGCCACAATCTCCTCAAAACCACTTGAATTTGCCTGGAGTTTTGGGTTGGGCCAATTTTTTTTTATTATTTTTTTTTTTAGGTGCCTTCTTTCCTGAGCTAGCAAAGCATGTCCCTAGCACTGGAGTCACTTATCCTTCCCACTTCAAGAGGGCAGGGAAAGTGTTTCCAAGGCTCCTTGCCTCTTCCTGTGATGTGAGAGATGCCTTTCTGGCCCATGGATGTGTGAGATGAGGGCTGGTGGATCTCATTCCTGCAGCAAATGCCATCTCCCCAAACACATGGCCCTTCAGAAGGCAGCAGGAGCAGTTTGTTCTGGTTGGGGTATTTCTCCTTCCTCAGCACAGCTAAAGCCCAGCTTGGAGGAGCCCATGCAGCAGGGAGAGGCCAGATGCTCTTGGTTGATGGGTTTAACATGGACCTGCTTCCATTACACACACTGTGAATGAGGGAGCACCTCTAGAAGCAGCACAGACATCGTCACTCTTGTTCTTCACTGAGGTCCTAACGGGCCAGGTGGTTGTGGATGGGAGAACTGCCTTACAGACCTTCAGATCTTGGCTGATTTTTTCACCTTCTGTGTCACAGGATAGGAAAAGGAGGGGGAAGCAATGACCTACAAGCAAAAATGTTAATTTGTAAATAGGGAAGAGTCTGGAAGTTTACTGTTCTGTAGAATAAATTAATTTTATTTAAAAAAAACGGAGGACTTGTTAAACATGGAGAATTCAAGTTCCAGTTTTAAAATAAAATCACTTGCAAAAAGGACAGCACATGAGCATGAGCTTGGAGCTTTGCTAGATTTGCTACATAAAAAAAAGAAAAAGGGAGGATGCTGTCATGTTGCATGTGTGTAGACCCCGTTGCTATCTTGAGGAAGTTGGGGCTGGGCTCATACACTCTCTGCCCGATGGAGTGCACTAAGGCTGGAGCAGAGGGGTATTTTTCTCACTGTTGTGCAGAGGGAGGTGAAAGACAGGTCCAGGCTGCACAGGGCAGGGTTTCCTCTCCTCCCAGTCTGCTATTTTCTTTGTCTGGTTTGTCACTGGTGCAAGTCAGAACGCCTCCGTCCCTGAAGCAGTACAGATAATAGTGACTTAGCAGCCCTGGGGAGTGAAGATGGACCTCCCTTGCCAAAGGCCTGTGCTAGCATCTCCTAGCAGCGGAGTCCCCCACAGCGTGTCATTCCCCCCTCCTATGCTTTTGTCTCTCCTGGGAGGCAGTGCCACGCACTCCTCCATTGTATGTCTTTCTAGTGTGCTCTCTTCTGCTGAGGATCCCCGGAGAAAACTGGTACATTGTCCCAGACTGTACTGTCACAGCTAAGCAGCGTGACAGACATGGCTTGCAGGCACAGCTAACACATGGCTTTTGGGGGGAGTGGAGGGAGCTGCTCAGCTCTGTAATCAGGCCATGGTTGTGTCACGATCCATTCACAAAAACATTCCCTCCCCCAAAGCCTCCAGAGCCTATTCACCTCTCCTGGAGAGCTCATCCATCAGGAGATGGGCAGCTGGGGAGGTGACAGCCCCTCTGTATGGGCTCCTCTTTCATTGCCCACAAGGCAGGCTCTGAGGACCGTGCCTGCAGGACAGCTGCTCCTCCTGCCTCACCTTAAGCCGTTCACACCTCAGTGTATCAGCAAATTGACTAATTACAGCATTAGTCTTGCTGGAAAACATGTTTTCCTTTCTTTTCACAGGGTTGTTGAGAGGGCAGGGGCAGGACGCAACAGCCCTTTGCATCAAACACAGAGATCTAGTAGTAGGCAGCCTCAGCATGTGGGCTGGGATTCGTGCCAGTGATATCCTCTGCCCAGGGACAGAGCAGGATGGGTCTGCGGGGATGCTGGTGCTGAGCTGCACCCTGCACTATGAAGAGGACAAAAATGTGAAGTGATTTCAGCAGCACAGCCTCCCACATTTCACATGGGTGTTTGAGCTGTCCATGGCTGCTCTGGCCTGACACACAGGGTCTTCCTCAGCAAAGGCTTACAGTGCTTCCAGAAGGATCCCTTTGGTAGGAAAACTCCTCAGAATGCCTTTGCTCTGAAACACAAATGAGCTTCTTTGATATGGATCAGGCAGCTGAATTTTGTTGTTTTGTTTGCACTGAACTATGAAAACACTTCCCTGTTCTAATGAAAATCCCCTGTCCCCAGTAAGCCTAGTTCTGCCCAGGTCCCAGCCCAGCACTCTGATTTCGTGGGCTTTGTATTTTTCAATGGCATGATGAAATACTTCCTATTTTTGTATGATCCAAGTAATAGTCTTATCACCGCTTCCCCAGATAGATATACTTTTAAAGTAATACATGCATAATACATCAAGAGTCTGCACCATTTCCCTAGACATGTAGTTTGACAGTGAGGTGCCTCCCCGGTCTCTTTCCCCATGCTGTTTACGTGGGCTCCGTTGGATGACAGGCAACTGCCTGTTGTGTCCCAGGGCTGTGAGTTGTCGCTGGCACAAGCCACGCTTCAGGTAAGAGAACTGAGCTGCCCAGCTGCTCCCTGCAGCCCTCGGGCTGTTGCAATGTCTGCCAGGCATTGCTGCCATTCTGCCTTCCTCCCGTGGGGACTAGCATGAGAGGGCTGAGACCTGACAGCTCATCACTCACACCCCTGCTTTTGGAAGCTGTGTTTTGGAGAGGTGGCCATGACAGCATGGGGGAAGAAACAGGGTGACACCTTACAGGCTAGTGAGCTAAACCGGCCTGTGTTGTGCTCAGGACACAGCAAAGCAGAGGGGAGAGGAAACTCAATCGATTTGCAGCAACTCTACTTCTAAAACCCATTCTACAGTGACTGAGAGGGGACGGGGGCATGTACCTGCCCTGGCCTCTGCAAATGGAGCTGGTGTCTCCCTGGTAGGGGCCAAGTATAGACTGGCACTACCTGGTTTCTGTCCTGGTGGGCTGAAAAGGACCCAAGGCTGGGAGAGCCACGGGCACAGGAGCTCATGAGCTGGCAGACAGCATGGGGGAAGCTGTTTGCATTGCTCCAGCTACGGCTGCAACTGCAATGATGCCTTCCAGGGCCAGCGCGGCCAGCTGGGAACTCAGCCAACACTAAATTCACACCATTCTTTTACAAATCAGGTTGGTAAGACAAACACGAGGCATAAACTAGTGTGATTTCCATAGCAACCTCAGTAGAGGTTGAAAAGCCTTTTGTAAACATAGGGCTGAACCTGACGATCCGCTCCGATTTTCTTTAAGGAAGGAGGAAGAGCATGGGGGCTTAATAAATTCAGGTCATACAAATGACCCAAAAATCTCAGGAGGAGCCTCTCCCAACCTCTCTGTTCCCCTTTCTGTCACCCTCTCCACATGCACAGCACGAAGCTGTCTGAAACCCAGAGCCCAACTTCACCGCTCCAGCTTACCTCCATAAACTACACAAAGGCTTATGTCCCTCTTCCATTGCAGCTGACCTTTACTCGCTAATTCTCTGACGCACATACAGCCCGAGCACATGCCATGCCATTTCTGTAGGGCCACAGTGGCTTGACAAGAAATTTGGCTTGCAGAGGAAGCCTGTATCACAGCCAGCTCCAGCTTCTCTTTGCCACTCACGGCTTCCTCCGTCCCCGTCAGACCAGCGTGGATCTGGGTGTACAAGCCCTCAGCTGGTCCAGGCACCACTCCTGCAAAGCCCAGGAGCGTATACGAATGCAGATGAAACAGCATCCCCCCCTGCTACCTGCCTGCCTCTCCAGCACCCGGCAAGGCCGCACTGTGGGGAATCACGCTGCCGTCCATCACTGTCAGCGGACAAAGCCTACGGGCAGTGCAGGCAGCACTGGTTCATTACCAAAGTGACACGAACAGATGGTGCAGGCAGCCAGGCGGGGAGGCACTAGGAAGTCCCGTATCGCTTACGCCGTCACGGGGAAGGGATTTGGCAGGGTTGAAGGTGCCAGCGTGAAATGCACTGAATTTTCACCCTGCTCAGGGCTCTGCTGTCAGGGGCCGAGCCCAGAGCCTGGCCTGAGCGCAGCAGATGCCGGAGCTGCCTTGCTAACGGGGTCCTGTGGGGGCCAGGCTGCACTCGCTGCAGCCCGGAGAACGTGCCTGGGGGGACAGGGGAAATCAGAGCTCCAGCAAACGCAGCTTTCGGGGGAAGCGGGCCCCACAGTTACAGCTGGGCCCCGGGAGAAGCGACGCAAGGGCCGGCTTCAGCCCCCAGCGAGGCCGCGCCAGGGCCCGCAGCCGCCCTCGGCCTCCGGGACACACGGCTGACGGGCGCCGCTGCCTGCTTTGGCCTGACGGCCCTCGGCCGTGCCCCAGGGGCCTGGCGGGCCCGTCAGGCGCCCGTTTCGCCACGGGAGCCCCTGATACACCGTGTATTCTCTTCAGCGTGCGGTTTGGCCTCGGCAGGCCGCGATCCGCCGCCATGACGGGCCGCGGCAGCCCCGCAGGC